>PVKA01016877.1:28950-47195 GCA_004027165.1 Ctenomys sociabilis | reverse complement strand
TGCTTCTACATAATCCTATGAGAGGCAAGATTTGCACTGATGGTGGTTGGACAGGATATTATGTCGGCTTCTAGTACTATGGTCATCCACTAGGAAAATAATTATTGAATTTTTGATATAATTCAGGTATAAAAAATAAGATAAGTAAACAGCTACACTCTTAATTTACTGATAAGAGACATCTGCTATAATAATGTCTATAAGTATAATACTATGTATGCACCTTGTACGATACCAAAACAGTATGAAAACAGTTTGCAATGTATTAATTCATCGAATCTGTCTTGTTAAGGTGTCTTAAAACTGTCTGATATTTGTACTTCAATAAAATAAAAAATAAAATAAAATAAATTAAAAAATACAAAAAAGTAGAAAACTTAAAAAAAAAAAAAAAAAGTAATGAAAACAGCCTAAGAAGAATGATTTCCTCCAGAGAATAATATTTCAGCCTAATATTAGGCAACCACTACCTTTGCATATTTAGGTTACCATTAGCTAGATAATTTATATTAGATAAGTATTGGCGGCTGAGTTATATACTCCCTATATTCATATGCTAAGGTACTAAGTCCTTTTCTTTTGGTGGAAACAGGGATTGAACTCAGACCCTTGCACTTGCCAGGGAAGCACTATTCTACTGAACCACTCCCCGGCTCCTGGTCCTAACTCCTAATACCTTAGCATGTGGCTATATTTGAAGGCTGGGTCTTAAAATATGTTATTGAGATCATGAAAGCCCCAATCCAATGTAAGTACGCATAAAAAAGGGAAATTTGGACACAGACAAGTACAGACAGAAGACAATGAAGCCACACAAGAGAAGAAGCTCATCTGTAAGTCAAGGAGAGGAAGAGAGACCTCAGAAAAAACCACGAGCTAACACCTTCATGTGGACTCCTCAACCTCCAAAACTGAGGAAATAAGTCTGTCGTTAAGCCACCCACCCTGCAGTACTCCGTTAGGACAATCCTAGCAACTAATAGAGGATTCTTAACATGATTTATTTTTTAAATTTATCTTTCCTTTATCCTACTTATTGTGGTAAATCATTTTATCCGCCTACCTCATAAACCATTAAGAACAGGTGTGATTCTGGATGCATGAGACTCTCTTTTAGACTGGTATTTTCAAGGAATTTTATGTTAACATCACCACCATCCAAAACACTAACGCACTGAATGTGTCAGTGAAGAAACCTACTGGTGGCAAAATCGAAACTGGGCCAGCCTACAGTTCGGCTCCAAGATTCGCACTGATTTCTCATGCTTTAGAAACTTATAACTAAAGGGGAATTCGAAAACAGACACTTATTCTGACATCACCAGGGCAACCCTTAGCTTAGACACAGACATTCCTCAGAGCTGCATAAAATGACAGCAAATGCCCAGAAAGATCAAAGCACCCCTGGAATTACTTCTAGACAGAAGCAGACATCTGCAGTCCCTTCTGTATACAGGCCCTGGCCATCTCCAAGAAGGACAAAGAAGCAGTCAAATGTCTCCTCTGACCGGATCCCAATCTTCTCAATGAACTTTATGTCACTCCATCCTGATCAGAATAAGGAAGCTGCTGCAGAGTTCCAAGGCCAGAGAACACTAGCTTCTATCAGTCCCACACTTGAACTACTCACATCTATAAGTCATCTAAAAAGTCCTACATATTCTAAAATGAATAGCTGGTACTTGGATAGAGGAAGAATACATCATATATTTAAAACTTACTATAAGAACGTAACATAAACGTATATATTACATATATATGTTTATCACCATGGAATTTTATTTTAATTTTACATTAGTAAACAAATTAAACACTTACTATGAGAACTAAGTAGGAAGACTAGAGAAAGCCTTCAACTCATTCACCCTAATACCATCCTTAACCCAATAACAAATGTCAAGAAATTTCTGTACTTATTAGACTATGTAGAACAACTTCCAGGTACTATTCTCAGAATGGTCCTTGCTTCTTCAAAGCTGTCGCTTTCAGAACCAGTAATCATATGAGACTTGAGGGAGCTACCAAGCATTGAGCCAGGCAGATAAAATGCAGTTTTTGTCTCAGTAAAGCCACAAACTGACACCGTAGCTCAATGACTTTTTTGTACTTGACACACTCATTCAATTTGACTTGTTTAAAAATATTTTTTTTCTTGCCTTACACTACAGAAAGTCCCTGATCCTAAAGGATTAAGCAAAATAATAATGTACTTGAAGTTTTATAAAAATGGAAGTGGGAAGATAACAGCCCGGAATGAGTCCGCAACACACAACCCAAATCCTTGGTACCTGGAGAGTCACGAGCAGAAAGACAGTAGCTGTCATGCACAGGCAGGATGCCAAAAGCTTCCTCCTCTGAAAACGCACCATGTTGCCCAGCCTCGGGTGACTGACAGTGGGCTGGCCCGGCTACCAGGTGTCCTCGCCTCAGTCTGTAGCCCGAGACGACTTCACATGGAGGAACCATCTGGGTGCCAATTTCCTGCACTGCCATTCCTGCTGGGACCCAGTCTCCATGAAGGACTGAGATCTGAAGCGCTGAGTGGGCCTGGTGCGGCATCAAGAGGGAGCAGCATGCAGTCCTCTTAAGCCATCATCCGAACAGCCGGAGATTCTTCAGGCAAGAAGACATCAACAAATTCTGTAACAAATGAATAGATAATCATTGAGCCATGCTACAGAAGACTGAATAAATGTGGTCTTACAGGGCTGGCACATAGCAACATAAAAGTTTCAAACTTTGAGGATCAGAGTCCTAGTACCTCACTTATAGATACAGAAAATGGAGATAGGGTAGTGAAGGGACTCCCTCGAAGCCACCCAGCCCATGACAGTACGCCAACTCTTCAGGCAGGACACAAAATCTAGAATTCTATTTCCATGTAATTTTTTCTGGCATCAGAAGATTCAATTCCAGAAGTCACTTATGTGAACCTGCTTCCTTCTAAGTTTCCAAGGAGCAGAAAAGTCAAATAGGAATCACCAGGAACAGAGGCTGCAGTGCAGCTCAGAGGCAGAGCTCTTGCCTGGCATATTCCAGGCTTCAACCAGCTCTGCAAGAAAAGAAGTACCAGGACCATCCACCTTCCCCTATAAAAATTAGGGAAATGGTAAAGTGAGGGCTCAAGCTTTGAACAAAAGTAGATTAAGATCAACTGCCACAACATCCCCAAGAAAAACAGCTTCAGCCACAACACAGAGAAACGCAATTACTCATTTGTGTTAATTCTATAACACAAGTGCAATAAAGCAGGAGCTTGTTTGGCTAACATGACTAGAATGTCATGTATTTGAAACAGATGACCCTTTAAAGAAATTTTTAAAAGGCGCTGAATGGTTCCACAAGATGCCTTTCACTCCCAAGATTCCACACAACCAGCATCGCAGGCAAATTAACAGTGGGGCAAAAGTGAGTTGCTGCACAGTGTACCAAAGGCCTGTTTCCAGGTCAGAGCCACATGCACTTGGGATGGAAAATGAAAAGATATAATTAGAACTTTAAAAGTGATATAGCACTCTGGTGAAAGAACTGGATTTAAAAAGTATGCTCTGGCTGGGGAAATAGCTCAGTGGTCTAAGTACCTGCCTGGTAAGCACAAAGACCCAAGTTCAATCCCCAGTACGATATGCCATGCTGGGCCTGGAACCCAGGGCACACCATGCTGCCCTAAAACCAGGCATGCTGGTACATGCCTGTAATGCCAGCACTGGGAAGGCTGAGACAGGAGGATCATCATGAGTCTGAGCTACACAGCAAGACCCAGTACCAAATAAATAAATAAATTATTTTTAAAAAATTTAAAATTTAAATTTAAGTGTACTCCTCTCTTATAGCTCTGATTTACTTTCAAATTCATGATGGGGAGCTGGGGAGATAGCTCAGTAGAATAAATGCTTGCCTGGCAAGCACAAGGTTCTGAGTTCAAGCCCTGGTACCACCTTAAAAAAAAAAATCATGTTTCTCCTTTAATACCACATGACTCTTGCTCTCTCAGAAATTACCAAATGTGTGTTTTCTCCTTTGACCTATGGAATTGCCAGACTACAGTAACCATAATAATGGGCTTGAGAGTCAGCCTGCCAGGATTCAAATCTCAGTCCTCAGATGGTTTAACCTAGGGCCAGGGAGATGGCTCAGTAGAAGAAGCGCTTGCCGGGCAAGCTCGAGGGTCTCAGTTCAATCCCCAGTTCCACACAAGATGATTTAACCTAGCTTCTCCATAATAGAATTTCCAAAACAGGCAACAATAGCACCTAATCAGAGTTAGTGAAAAGCACTATAAAGCTGCCAAAGACTTACTTCAGGTCATGGTATGTAAGAAATGCCTAAAGATCTGGGATACAGGCATGTGCACCACTACACCCAGTCTCAATTGGCATCTCAGTGTGCCCTGGGGACAGGGCCGGCACAGCAGACCCGAACCCCCAGCCCCTGTGCCTGCTTGCAGACGCTTTAATCCGATGAGCTATTTGGCTAGCCCTTTATATTATTCTTTCATTGAAATATGATGTTTTTAATGTAGTTAAAAGTTAAGGTCTACAGGGTCTCACTACGTAGATCGGAGTCCTAGTAATCCTCCTGTTTCAGCCTCCCAAGGATTACAGGCGTACGCTGTAATCAACTGCTGTCTCAGCATGCCCTGGGGGTGGGGCCAGCAGGGGTTGTGGTGCCAGGGATTGAACTCTGCTCCTGGCACTCTGCCCAAGCAGGCACTTTACAGGCACTGAGCCATCTGTCCAGCCCTGAAAAATGATTTTTATACCTTATGGTATAAAATGCAGTTGAATTTACATAAAATGCTCCTCATGAACTGGAACTTCAAATGAAAAATGACAAAAGGAAGTTTTAAGTACTTATGAACGGCCTATTCTGAGTAAAGCCCATGTCCTAAGTACACAGCATGCATGAGCTCAACCCATCCTCCCATGAAGCAAGAGCTGCTCTCCTCATCTTTAGTAGTGAAAAAATGAAATTTTAAGACAGGAAAGTAACTCTTCCAAGAGCTTAACTTTTTTTTTACTTTAGGTTCTTTGAAATTCATGGCAGTAGAGTAGGTGCTTTTTGTTTATTAGTACATGTTTGTAGCACATGACTGCTTTCATCGTGGGGAAGTGGTATATATACATAATGACTCAGTTATTTTTTTGCAAGAATTTAACTGAAAAGCACTAACCAAAACCATGTGGCTCTGAAGTTTATGTATTCTTCTCTATTTCTGAAGATTAGTGGTACAAAATTCCGACCAGATAACGTGAACACTCACAGACAAGCCACGTGAATCACAAGTAGGGGGGTAGAAGGTCTGTGTAGAACAGATGTCAGGTGAGACATCAGAGAAAAAGGCACACAAACCTGCAGGAAGCTGAAATGAAACTTAACTTCTACGTAGGAGGTGCTGGCGGCTATCCTCCATATAAAACACATAACTAACACACTGGGACCCAATTTCGGTTTTGTCCTTTATACATAACATAAATTTGGACACATTGCTACATTTTCCTAAGTCTCAGTTTATTTGTAGCAAATAATGAATGTGAACTCATTATTTTTCCTTTGTACAACAGAAAGGTTATCAAATGCTTTTGATGCACAGAAGCAGTCTAAGCCACCAGTAAGGAGTACAGCTATAACACAGCTGTAATTAATGCAAGCCAGATTAAGTAATGAAGTACTACCACCTTAACTGAAAATTTAATTATATCATTTTAAAAAGATTTTTAGACCTATCATTCCACTTAATCTTACTTATAATCGCTTTATAAATTAGACAAAATAGGCATTATTATTCAGACTTCAGGAAACAGAGCCTCAGCAAGTAGTTTGTATATGATCATATTTTTTTAAGGTTTCTGCCAGAAATGAGGTCACCTAATTCCAAGATTGGTAGAAAGGAAAGAGATGGGTTTTGGGGGCTGGGAAGATGGCTCAGTGGAATAAGCACTTACCTGGCATGCACAAGTGCCTGGGTTCAATTCCCAGTTCCACCAAAAAAAAAAGGAAGAAATGGTTTTGAAGAGCACAAAAGGTTAGGGCCAAAGGAAAACAAAAGCTGGGAAAATCTGAGGATAGAATTTTGGATCTTTTCACCACTACCGCAGAGCTCAAGTAAATGGCAGGGCCTTTGCAGGGGCCGGGGAGATGGCTCAGTGGAATAATCAATTCCCTGGCAAATGCAAGGGCCTGAGTTCAATCCCCGGTTCTGGAAAAAAAAAAAAAAAAAAAGAAGGTAGGGCCTTTAAAAATCTTTATATGACTATAAACTTAATGGAAGAATTCAAAGTTATGGATTTCCTTGCATCCCAAGAATCTCACCTTAGGTTACATTCACAAAGCCAAAAGTATAGCGCAGCTGAGGGACCAAGGAGCGACTGAGTCCCCATTAAAAGAGTAGATCCTAGATTGTATTTTAATTTATAACATGCATCAACATGTATTTACAACAGAACAATCTATCTAGTATATGATATTAATTACCTGTCACCCAGACAGCAGCCCCCTCCTCTGATGGGACAGATGGCCTTGCAGAGAGCACCATGAAAAATAAGCAGGGTCCATCCCAATGGTACTCCAAGAGGAAAGCTCACTCTATTCCACCATCGCCTGCAGGATAAATCCAGGAGGCCTTCAAGAGAATGCCCCAGAATATTCCCTTCTGAGACACAGCGATGTGTTACAAACTCTCATTAACCACCTCTCTTCCCCACCCCTAGGACCTGGGCTTTGACAATGATCACGCAGCCAGGAGTGAGCACCATCTAGGACTGGCCACCTGCTCCCTGGAGTGGAGCTTGGAGCTCAAGGAGTCTACCTCTTGCTCTGAAAGTGCTCTCTCACCAAAACCAGCAGCGCTGTCACCCTAAACACAATTCCCAATTTCTGACTTTAAATCAAGATGAATGAAACAGAAAAGAGATTGAGCAATGCAAGAGCACTCACAGGCTAAACTGCCCCCTTCAAGGATACAGAATCAGTTGGAGACATGGGTTAAGAGTATAAGAAACAGAACCAAGAGATGATTTCTGCCTTGGGGTCTTGATGCACAATGAGAAGCCAACTGAGGCCAGAATACGGCACAAGAGCTTCCCAACGCAGGTGCTGTCTCTCCTTTCCTCTTCCTGTGAGCAGGAAAGGCAAGGCCAAAGGTAGGGAGCTCCAGGAAAGCTTTGTTCTTCCGCTCTCCTCTAGGAATTAGGGAGATAATTGGTTTAATAAGAGATTCTAGCCGGGCGTGGTGGCGCATGCTTGTAATCCCAGCACTCGGGAGGCTGAGGCAGGCGGATTGTTGTGAGTTCGAGACCAGCCTGAGCTACACAGTGAGCTTAAAGCCAGCCTGAACTGCATAGCGAGACCCTGTCTCAAAAAGACAAAAAAAAAAAAAAAAAAAAAAAAAAAAAAAAAAAGAGAGATTCTATTACCTGAGCTAAAGATAACACCAAAGAGGGCTTTCAGAAAGAATGTTGCTAATAATCAAATTTAAATTATTCATACTAAAGGGTAACGTCTCAGTCTTGACTCTTCCAAATGGTGTCACTTTACAATGTAAAATCTTCAGACTATTTGCCGTCTTGGAAAAAGGTGAGGTTGACAGGGTGATGGGAAGATGCCTTAGGCCTTAGAAGCACCCTTCCCACACATTTAACTATCTCAACATTCCTTATCATGACTCGTTTTTTCCTGCTCTATTACCCTCAACATCCAACACTGATGTTCTTCCCATGCCGAGTCTCTTTTGTTCATCATTCTGCTACACAGAGATATGCCTAGAATGTGACTGGACATCTCGACTGAAATCTTTTCATAGCTTCCCAAAAATCTCAAGATCAAAGGTAAAGATCAAACTCTGTTAGCTTCCAAACATGCCAAGTGAGCCCTATCCTATTTGTCTAGCTTCCTTTCCTGGTTTCCTCCTCAGAGTCCTCATTCCTGTTAATCCTGGATGTGGCTTCCTATCCTGCACTCTCTATTTAGAGGCCTCTTTCATTGTTCTAGTCACTCTGCCTTTCTAGGCTGCTTCAGAAATCCTATCCTTCCCCCAGCCAAGTCAGTTTGTGAATCCACATCATCCTGCACATATTTCTACCACAACAATGGAAAAAAAAGCAAGAAGCTAGAGAATCTGAGGACACATGGGGGGGGGGGGTATTGAAGACTGAACCTAGGGCTTTCACACTGTACTACATCCCCAGCTCTTTAACTTTTGATACAGGGTCCCACAGAGTCAATAAATTGCCTGAGCAGGACATAAACTTTAGACCTACTGTGTCAACCTCACAGAAACCTGGGATTGAGAAAGGCACTGCCATCCTTGGTTTTCAGGAAACTTTCCAGTTTCTTCACTGGGTACACAGAGAACAACTATGGAATATCACAAAGTCAGCCTACTTGTTATTTGTCAAGGGCTCCTATCCATCCTAGGACATTTGATGAACATGGGATGATGGCTCCATTCATCTTTTACCCAATTTTCCTTATTAATATTCATTTGCATTAGGATGTTTCTCATTCTTTTATCAGGGATTTCTTATTCTGCCACACATTAATTGTTTCATAAAGAGGGCTTGGATCTTTATGAAAGATTTCTATTCGGAAAGGCCATTCTCTTCAATTAAGCATATATTTCAAGCAAGACCATTCATGGTGACTCAGGATTGTTGATAATGGGACTGGGAGTATGGTATAGCCCCAGCACTGTGCACCTCTGCTACAAGAGTGAAGGGGAAGCCATTCCCAAAGCCTTAGCTTCTAGACAGGCCCAAAGCACTCAGTTATGCAGTGTTAATTCACACAGGCTCACACTGGTGGAAAGGCCCAAATGAAAGCACAAATTTAAGTGGGAGGTAGAAGTACAAAACTGTGGGGTTTATGTTTATTCTTTTTTTTTTTTTTTTTTTTTTTTTTTTGTGGTACCAATGATTGAACTCAGGATCTTGCACATGCAAGGTAGGCGTTTATGACACTGAGCTATCTCCCCAGCCCTATGTTTGACACTATAAACTCTAGAAGCTCCCCTAGAGGCAGAGATTCTTCATCTTTGTTAAACTTGTGAGGCTTTCCAATCAGGATCCTTCCTCCAAGAAAGGCTTACAGGTTACTTTTTAGCAATCTTCCTACCTAGTAGATCTGAATTAAAGTTCCTCATCTATTTTTACAATTTAAATAATCATGAATGAGAAACTGGTTAAACAACATGCAATATGGTTAACATTTCATACGTGCAAGTGGCTAGATTGGGTAATGGTCTAAGATTTCTTCCCAAAAGTGAGCTCTCTAAGCCAATGAATTGTGTCCAGGAGCACAAAGCTCTTCACAGAAGATTAACCTAGGAAAGACACAACAATCAAAATAAGTTGATCTTAATTGGCAACCTCACTGGAGTAAAATAAGTGACTGGACCAGGGGTTGCTATACCTATCCCTGGACTAATTCCCAGATGCTCACAGCAGGGTGTACTGCTAGGAGTGGGCCAGCTAGTAGTCAGCAGCATGTGCCTTTGGAAGGCCTATCTCTCGCTGGGGCTCAACTCTGCTCCAACACACCCTTTCAGCCACGTATTTCTGCTTTAGAGCAAACTGTCTGAACTCTAAACCATGGGTCAAATTAAACCTTTAAGTCTGGGTGTCAGCTATTTTGTCTTGATGTCAGAAAAGCTGATGTGAAAAGCTAACACAAACTAAGATTTGTGGAAGTAAAACATATTTGAATACAACAAGTTTAGAAATATTTTGCATCTGTTGGGTGGGGGTAAGTGCTAGGGATCAAACCCAAGATCTCACAAATGCTAGGTGGTGCTCCACTGCTCAGCAACAAGTCCAGCCCGTTTTGGTTTTGGTAATTCACAGTGCCTTTTGAAATTTGAAATTTTATTCTCCAGTAAGAAAATCTAAAAAACATGTAAACAAACTTAGTTTTCTTTCCTAATTTCCAAAAACACTTGCTCAGGATCACTAGTAACAAATATTACAAAATGTTGATAATAGAGTAAGATAGTGCATTTCTTGCTGAAATTAACTCTCAACACTCTGAATATTATTTAAAAAATTAAGTATAGCTTGGAATTGTCTGTGGACTGAGCAATATTTACATATACAATAACACTGTCCAAATTTTTTTCCCTAAGTTTGACCTTAATTTTTTTTTTTTAATTTTATGTACTTGGTACAGTGTTTCAGTACACAGCTTGGGCTCAGAGTGATCTTCCTATTTCAGCCTCCCCAGCGCTGGGATTACAGGCGTGTGCCTCTGGTGGGTTTGGTTCCCAGCTCCCCGTGGACAGCACCGCCTGCAGTACTGCAGATAGAACCCTGGTCCTTACACTTGCCTCGCAGGCTTACCAAGAGCTATCTCTCCACCTCAACTCTAATTTGAATATTTCAAAAATGTTCTGTTTATAACATGAAGTTTGAAACTGTTTTCTTTCTCACTGAAAAATAAAAGATGACTGACAATACGGCAATAAACGGTGGAGGTCACATTTAATTCCCCGTTACACACTGCCACCTAGCAGGAAGCCAGCAAGTGAAGTTACTGCAGCAATCTCAAAAGTGGAACAGATTTGATCGCCTGATGCCCCCCTCTGGCTTAGAGGCAGAAGAAGAAAGTTCCAAGACTTAAGTAAAATATAAGTGGTCTACATGCTGGCTTGGAAAATTCAGTGTGCAATTATCCTAATTACTTATTCAACCCAAATAGCTGGCCTCGCCAGAAAGACCTCCATTTGTGATCTTGGTGGAACAGAGAATCAAAGCCCTACCTTGTCGGGACAACACTAGCAAGGCCAAGACTGGTCCTGAGTTTTTGGGAAGGGGAGAGGGTCCTCATTTAAGATAAGAAAGGATGTGTGAAAGCATTAAGGTCCCTAAGGCAAAGTGAACACTGCATTCAACCATAGTTGCACTCCTTCCACAAATTAGCAACCCTAGTCACGGCACCTACAAACTGTTCTATGCAACTGAGTCGGTCGTTAGGCAGTAAGTAGGAGGAAACTGTTGGTTGTGATGTTAAGAAAAATAGTCATTTGCAAGACATTTGCTAGTTATTAAAGAAAGATCCCAAGAAAACATTTTAAACATCACAGCAATGCTCTGTACTTCACTCAAAGGAGGTCCTAGTCTGTGGTCGCTAACTGGATAGAAAAACACCTAAATTAGGGCTTGCCCGTGGTAACCAACACCTATTGTTGGGGTCTTCCAAGGCGCTAAGTCTGCTAAACACACGTTGTTCCGCACAACTGGAAATGTGTCACTTTACTGGTTCAGCATGCAATTCCAGCAATAAGCTGTCCTTCGGGGAGGACCCAAGCGGGCGGAAGCGACTCCAGGCACCGGGGGAGAGCGGGTTCCGGCCGGAGCGCAGGGCCGGGAAGAGAAGCGGGAGCGGCGGGCGGCGGCGCGGCGGGAAGGCGAACCCCGCACCCCACCGCGCCGCTCCCCCGGGACCCCCACCCGCCGCGCCCCACAGCCTCACGCCCGAACCGCGGCTCGGAGCAGCGGCCGGCCCGGGATTCTGTGGATTCCTCCCTGCGCACCACTCAGCACTCACTCCCTTCCGGCACACGCAGGGTCCCGGCCGCAGAGGCAGCAGGCGCGTCCCGGGCCGCGGGCTGCAGAAAAGTGTCGCTCCGCTTCGTCGTGCAGACGCGGACCCCACCGGCCGATCTGAGGCCCGAGACCTGGACTCCGCGCTCGCAGAGTTTGCAAGCTGCAGCCCGCGGCTTCGCCTCCACTGCGCCCAGGCTCGGGGCAAGACCGGGAAAGCGCGCTGCGGAACGGAAGGCCTGCCCAGGCTGCAAGATCCTGGATCCAGGTTTTCACCGGTGCCCTGTATAAAACCCAAGGGGACCTGTATCTCTGGGAACTGCGGTTCCCTCTCCGGTGCGTCCCGGGAAGCCGTGCCTGCAGACACAGTTCTAAAAAGTTAATGCAAAGTTCTTCTGGAAAGCCCTTCGCAGAAGGAAGGTTTCTGAGGCCTCTGTTTTTTTCTTTTTTTTTTTTTTTTCTTTTTGAGACGGGGTCTGGCTAACTGGCTGACCTGTTAGGTTTAATTCTTCCAGGCTTTTAAATCCTGGCTTCAGATCCTCCTGCCTCGGCTTCTCTGAATACTGGCATTGCCGGCATGAAGTTCCACCCCTGACTCTGAGGCCATCTTCTTAAATCATAGCAACCTGCTTCTCAGCTCTGCTGGGACTGAAGCACAGAGTGAACTGTTTTGGAAAATTTTGAGCCTTTCATGAGCAAGTTAAGCGGAGGCTGGGAGCCTCTAAACAGTTTTCTTTGGAGCCTGAAGAAGACCATTTAGTTTTACTGTTTTCTGTGGTCTGAATGTCTGTATCCTCCCAAAATTCCTACGGGGAATTCTAATTCCTGGTGCAATGGTGTTGGAAGGGATCTGGGAAGTGGGTTGCTCAGAAGGGCTGGGGCCTTAGCACTGGGGTGAGTCCTTTGTAAAAGGGGGTATTGCTGTGTGCTTGAGGCCCTGGTTGACGCCCCCAGAAGCAAGATGGAGTGGCTTCTGCCTGTGGGGACCCCTCTGGAAGGCTACCGAGTCTGCTGAATCCTCAGCCTTGGGCTTCACAGTTTCCCACTGTGAACCATATGTTTTGGTTTATGAATTAATCAAGCTAAGGCATTTTCTTAGAGATTACAACAGTGGTGAAGGAAAACTGCCTCCAGGCTGCTGCAATCCAAATAACCCAATTAAAGTTATTTTGCCCTTGTCCTTGTCTAGGAGGTGATAAACCTAGGGAGGTAATGTAAGACTCTGGGAGCGCTTGGACTAAGGAGAGGCAAGGGGCGACCTTCCTGTTGGAAACTGAGAGGTGTGCACAGGACCAGTGCAGAGAGGCTTTGCTGGCCCTGGTTTTACCCAGCTGGGGCAGGCCCTGCAACTCTCCCATTGAGCACCTCAGTGAACTTCTACGTAAGTTCATGAGAACAGAGCCCACTTTTAGAAAATATGAAATACAAAGAGAAAGTTGAAAACTGGATATCATTAAACAGAAATTCTGATTATAAAAGGCACCTTATGAAAATAAAAATGTGGAGTGGAAGAACATAGTTTCAGTAATGTCACCTAACAATTACTATGAAGAATATATCGAGACAAATGTAGCAGCACATGTCTGTAACTCCAGCAGTCTGCAAAGTTGAGGCAGGAGGCTCACAAGTTCAAGCTCAGCCTGGGCAACTTAGTGACTTAGTGAGACCTTGTCTCAAAAAATTTAAAAAGGTTTGGAAATGTAGCTTAGTTCAAAAGCATTGGATTCAATCCCCAGTACTTGAGATATAGATAGATAGATATAGATATTTCTTGATATTTGATACATATCTCAAATACCAACAATTTCTACAATGCAATAAGAAAAATAATCCAATAAATATAACACTTCTTAAAGAGTCCAAATAACCAATAAGTATGTGAAAAATTGCTTAACTGTTTCAATCATCAGAGAAATGCAGAAGAAAAGAATATACTACTGCACATACACTGAAATGGCTACAAATTTCAAAACCAACAACACCAAACAAAAGCAAACCCATGGAACGTGGAACTCTAAGGTGCTATTGGTGAGGGCACAACTACAACAGCTATTTTGGAAAGCTGCCTGCTGATATCTATTAGAGCTGAATTTACACGAACTTTGTCATTCTGAAATTCCTAAGTAAATGCCCAATAAATAGGCATAGACACACACTAAGACATACATGCTTATCCATAAAATTCACCTCAAGAAATTTTAAGTATTAGAATAGGTATCACCAGGTGTGGGAGACCAGAAAGGAAGATTAAGATCTAACTGGCCTCCTCCGGGAGCACACAGGAAAAAGGCATCATTCAGGGATGATAGAATGTTGCGTTCCATCTGAGATTAAGTTGTTTTCCTGAGCATGTACTAATAGGTAATATGAAGTATATTAATCTTGCATTATTTTAACTGATATACCCTTGTCTGGGTGAATGAAAGGAAGACCAGTCTGAGATTTAGAGCTCCTCTACCTTAGAGACAAGCACCCCCTGGCTGCCCAGATGCTAAACTAACTCTGTGTGTTGTTCTTCCATCCTCATTTACCCTCAGGTCAGAGAAACAAAATAGTAGCCAGATCCCTGCACCTGGCACTTGGGTAGGGAAAGCTTAGAGGAGTGGGCTGGACCTGGTATGGGACAGGCAGCATAGCCTGGTCTCTAATAACCAGGTGTGGTGGCACACACCCTTAAAATCAGCACTCAAAAGGCTAAAGCAGCAGGATCACTGTGAGTCTAAGGCCAACCCTGGCTGCATAGTGAGACACTGTCTCAACAAACAAAATAAACAAGCAAAATATAAATGCCTTCAGACCACAGTGGAATCTAACTAAAAAACAGTGACGTGATAACTGAAAAATTCCCAACTATATGAACATCAAACCCCACACTTCTATACACCACATGGGTCAAAGCAGAAGATTTAAGGCTGGCTTTGAATGAGTGGCCAAAGAGAAGGGAAACAGTCCTGAGCCCAGGCCTCAAGAACACTCACTTCCTTGTCTCAATACCTGCCTTAAGAATAATTCAATACCTTAAGAATAATTCAAAAACAGCTTCCTGGACAGTTGGCAACAATGGCTCAGTTGCTGGGTTCCCCAGCCAAGCACCAACCAATCTGAGATCTGTGAGGCTGCCCTAGAACAATCAGCAATAGGCCGGTGATCAACTGACTGCTGCCTCTGGTCGGCACGACTGCCCACAACCACCCCCTTGAGCAAGCATAAATGCTCCCTGTTTTAAGCCGCTGAATTTCAGAGAGCCCATTTTCTGTCACTATCACAGAACACTACACAGTGGGTAATTTTTACTGACAAAATCCTACCCAGCTCACAGTTCTGAAGATTGAGAAGGATGACATCTGGTAAGGTCTCCTGCTGTACCATAATCCAGGAGAGTGTGAGAAAATCAAGGGGCCTGAGAACTTGGGTCACTCTTCTCAGAAAGTGTCTAATCCCACTGAGGAGCCTCGCCTTCATGAACTCGTCCTACTGGCATTGTTTCCCAAAATCCCACCCCAAATACCATCAGCATGAATTTGAGGACTAAGAGTCCAACTCATCAACTTCTGGGGGACACGTTCAAATCAGAATAGAGATATGTCACACCACAACAGCCTGCTGACAAAGAAACTGGCATCTAAACACAGCCTGCTGCTTTTAAGAAAGGTCTTAGCAGGCTGGGGCGATAGCTCAGCAGGCCTAAGCAGCTGCCTAGCAAGCACAAGGTCCTGAGTTCAATCTCTGATACCAATAGAGAGAGAGAGATCTGAGCATGTGGTACAGGCCTTGGGACCATTGGAGGGCAGAGCTGAGAAAGCAGTACGAATGGATCTACTTGCAGGCTGAGGGCTGCGACTGCACTACCTGCTCCTCATACTGCAAGTGAGAATACAGTCTCTTCACCTTTCTGTCTGACTGTAGTACCCACAATTAAATGAAGGAATAAGGAGAAAAACATGGTAATACATGGGAAACAGGGAAAGAAAATTTTTGCAATTCAGAAACAATCTTCTTGATTCCTCTTTTTCTTTTTAAATAGTTTTATTTATTTATTTATTTATTTATTTATTTATTTATTTATTTATTTATTTATTTGGTACAGGGTCTCACTACACAGCTCAGACTAGTAGTGATCTTCTCCAGTGCTGGAATCACCGGTGTATGCCACCACATCCCATTTTGGTGGCCCTCATGGCTCACCTGGGGTTCGAGGGCCTGCATGGCATGTGGCACTAGGTATCAAACCTGGGTCCTCATGCTTGCCAGGTAGGCACTTAGAATGTAAAGTTATCTCCCCAGTGCTATTCCTCTTTTTCTCTCACTTCTCTCAGCCATGACCTATAGTCAGTGGGGTCCTGACAAAGGGTGATAGGAGATTAAGAAAAAGCTAGAAGCATACTAAGAAGTTGGGACCTGACCTATCTAATGGAGAAGCAGTGACAACCCAGCACTGTCTGCCTCTTTATTTGTACATGGTACAAAACTGACACATGTGTGAAAGAGTCCAAAGTGCAAGGTTGCAGTGTTTTGCTGAGAACACTGAAAGTAAAACAGTCTCAGAACTCTCTGTGCTGTCATTAACAGGGAGAACCACCAAGGCCAGACACCTGCTGGACTGGCCATGCTCTAGATCCAATAACTTATCTACATGGCTTACCTCTAGAGCTCTATGTTCTTGAGGCTGGCCTCGCTACAGCCCTGAGTGGGTAGTAAATCTCCAATTCAAACAGGCCCCACATGTCCCATCTAATACACTGGGCAATGTTGGCTCTATATTCAAAACATCTCCCTTCGTCTACCATCTCTCACAACCTTCAGTAGCACCACCCCTGCTTGATCCATTCCACTATGACTACTGTAAAAACTGCCTAGCAGCTCTCTCTGGTTCAATACTGCCTCTACATGATAGGCAGAGTGGGCCTTTTAAGTAACCAACCAGATCATGCCAATGTTCCATTCAAAAATACCCATAAGGAATACATCATGAACTTTAAGTCCTAAATGATCTGGCTTCTGTGGCACACACCTGTAACCCAAACATTTGGGAGGCTAAGGCAGGAGAATCACAAGTTTGAGGTCAACCTCAGCAACTTAGCTAGAACTCCTCTTAAAGATTGGGGGATGGGACTATCACAGGAGATTCACTCAATCACAGACAGCCAGAGCTTTGGTGAACCTATGCCCCACTACTGTTGCAGAAGTCTTGCTGACATCTCTTCTGAACCTAGGTGAACATTAGGAGCTTCAAAAATGTCAAAATAAAGGAGCAAAAGACAATCTCAGACCTCCAACCCACCCAGAACAAGTCCAGAAGATAAGGTCATAGAATAACTTGAAAGTTACACACTTGAGATTTCTGAAATGACAGTAACTGAAATAAAGAAACAACTTCATCAGGCTCAGAAAAAATCAGATCAGAAACAACCTCTCAAATAAATAAATAAATAAAGTGAGTGCTATTTGGTCTTAAAGCTCTGTCTTGGATGTGCTATGCAAGCTATGGAGAGTGACTTCTATCTGCATTACTACATGGGTCACAAAGGCAAGTTCTGTCATGAGTTCCTAGAGTTCGAGTTCCAGCCTGATGGGAAATTGAGATACACCAACAACAACAATTACAGAAATGATGTTATGATTAGAAAAGAGGCCTGTGTACATAAAAGTATGATGGAGGAACTGAAAAGAATAATTGATGACAGTGAAATTACCAAAGTGGAAGATGCCTGTGGCCTCCTCCTGCCTGAATGGGCCAGAAGGAGCTTGGCATTGTCATTAGAGATGAACACATTTCTTTCACAACATCAAAAATTGGTTCTCTTACTCTGTGTTCACCACTGAGCAGATCGGACTTCACCTCCTCATGCGCCTCACTTCACTTCATCGCGACCATGTCTGACAGACCCAATATGGCTGAGATCGAGAAATTCAGTAAGTCGAAATTGAAGACAGAAATGCAAGAGAAAAATCCTCTGCCTTCGAAAGAAACAATTGAACAAGAGAAGCAGGCAGGCGAATCCTAATGAGGCGAGCATAGCTGACATGCACTGTACATTTCACAAGCATTGCCTTCTTATTTTACTTTTTTTAGCTGTTTAACTTTGCAAGATGCAAAGAGGTTGGATCAAGTTTAAATGACTGTGCTGAACCTTTCACACTCAAACTACTGACAACAAAGGCCTTGCCTGCCTCCTCCATCGGCCTGTGTGGCTGGCAGGGAAGGAGAAGAGCTTGCCTGTGGTGGAGGAAGAAGCTGGGTGGGAGGATGGTGAAATCTAGAGTGAAATTCAAGCTGGTCCCAGGTGTCCTGCAGGCTATAAAATACAGTTTAATCAGAGTGCCATTTTTTTTTTTGTTCAAATGATTTTAATTATTGGAATGCACAATTTTTAATATGCAAATAAAGTTTTAAAACATGAAAAAAAATTGGTTCTCTTATTGATGTCAATCAATCCAAGGACCCAGAAGGCTTAAGAGTATTTTAATATTAGCCGGGCCTGGTGGCGCAGGCCTATAATCTCAGCACTCGGGAGGCTGAGGCAGGAGGATTGTTGTGAGTTCGAGACCAGCCTGAGCTACAAAGTGAGCTTAAGGCCAGCCTGAGCTGCATAGTGAGACCCTGCCTCAAAAAAAAAAAAAAAAAAAAAGAGTATTTTAATATCATGTCCAGGACCTGAAGTGCTTTGTCTTCAGTCTTATTGGATTACACTTCAAGATCAACCCAATTTA
>PVKA01016877.1:5975-28850 GCA_004027165.1 Ctenomys sociabilis | reverse complement strand
AAATAAAAAATTAAAAAAGAAATGGCAATGATCATGAAAGAGCTGATCAGCACATCCAAGGAAGACATAGATGAAAAAATAAAGAATAGAAAAATGATGGCAATATTGAATGGACAATACAAGAAAGAATTAGAATGCATGAAAGATTCAAACAGATATCTAGGAAGTTAAGAATTCCACTCAAAGCTATAAAACTGCTTGAATGAAAATGAAGACAAGACTTTTAGATCTTGAAGACAACATTGCAGCTAGTGATTACAAAAGGAAAGATCTCTTAAAATTAACAAGAAACCAGGAAATAATTTCACAGCCTACAAGATGATGCAAATAAAAACAATATGAGACTGATAGGTGTCAACAAAACACCAGGACTCAACACACATGACATAAAAAGACTTTGAGAAGTACTAGCAAAAAAAAAAATTTCCAAGCATGGGAAAAGAATCTGAAATACAAGTAAGAGAGGCATATAGAACTCCAATTACCCATAATCAAAATAACCAACAACCAGACATATAACTAATATATGAAAAATTCAGCAGAAAAACAGAATATTAAAAGTTGTTAGAGAAAAGAACAGATCACTTATAATGGAAAGCCCATCAGAATCACAGCAAACTTCTTAACACAGACCACCAAACCAAGAAGAGCTTGGAGTGAAATATTTAAGGTCCTGAAAGCAAAGAATTTCCAACCCCAATTGATGTACCCCCCCAAACTATCTATCAAATTTAATGGAGAGATAAGATACTTCTATGACAAAGAACAACTGAAGAAATTCATGACCACCAAACCAACCATACAGAAACAAAAATGACAACTTCAAGAACAAACAAGAAAGAACCATCAAGCAGAGCAAGCACTTAAACAGAGGGGAAAAGTAGGGAACTTACATAGCAAAAACATGACAAAGATAAGCCAATACAAATGACTTATAACCGTGAATGTAAATGGTCTCAATTCACAAATCAAAAGAAGCAAACAGAATGGATGAAGAAACAAGATCCAATAATATGTTATATACAAGAAACACATTTATCTCAAAAGAAAATTCATTGACTGAAAATCAAAGAATGCAAAACAATACTCCATGCAACAGGAACCAAAAAAAGGAAGAACAGTTATTCTGGTTGCTGACAATGTGAACTTCAAACAAAGCATGATCAAAATAGATAAAGGAGGTCACTACATACTTGTTAGGGAAAACTAAAAGAGGAAGAGCTAGCAGTCATAAATGTATATGAACCAAAAATAGGAGAACCTGACTACATAAGACAAATGTTAAGGGACATGAAAAACCAAATGAGCAATGAAATGGGGCACTTTAGCACCATATCATCACAAAGAGATAGATCAACTAGAGGGAAAAAATCAGCAAAAATGTAACAGAACTAAATCAAACTTGTGAAGAAGTGGACTTAGTAAACCTTTACAGAGTTCCACCAAACATCAAAATATTCATTCTGCTCAACAGCATATGGGACATTCCCCAACAAAGACCATAGACCATATGCTAGCACATAGAACCTGCTTAAGTAAATGCAAAGGAATTGAAATTATTCATATTTTCTGACCATAGTGCAATTAAATGGGATATTATTTTTTTGTATTTAGGACAGGGTGTACAGGGGTGTTAAAATGGAAATTATTGACAAAAGAAATAGCAAATACTATATAAATATATGAAAATGAAATAATACTCTCCTAAAAAATCAATGGGTCACAGACAAAATTAAACAAGAAATTAAGCAATATTTACAATCAAATTAAAAAGCAATATACCTTACTACAACATGTCGGATACAATAAAAGTAGTCTTATGATGAAACTTTGTAGGGGTAAATTCTCACATCAGGAAAACAAAATGAGCCCAAATAAATAACCTTAAGCTCCTAGAAAAAGAAGAATAAGTCAACTCAAAGCCCAAAGAAATCAGGAACTTATAAAGACCACAGAAAAAAATTAATGCATTGCAGTCAGAGAAAACAATAAAAAGAATTAATGGATTGAAAAGTGGGAGGCTGAGTGGAATAAGTGCTTCCCTGGCAAGAGTAAGGGTCTGAGTTCAATCCTCAGTTCTGCCAAACATAATAAATAAATAAGGGGCCGGCCAAATAGCTCAGCAGATTTAAAGCACCTGCAAGGCCAGAGGTTCAATCCCCAGGCCTGCCGTGCCAGCCCCTCCCCAGGGCTCCCTGAGATGGCAGTTGAGACTGGGTGTGGTAGCTTTAATCCCAGCTCTTGGGAGACTGCAAGCAGACAGATCACTGTAAGTCTGATCTAGTATTGAGACCCTGAACACCCTGTAGACCCTTCCCTAAAATACAAAAACAAAAGGAAGAAAGGGAGTGCATTTTTAAAACTCAAATTTAAGTAGCATAGGCTACTTCAGCTGACTCAAACATTCCACAACACTTCAATTTTAGTGAATAATATGCAAATACATATAATGAAATATAAAATAATGTATATACTACAAAATTGTGTGATTTCACTCGTAGTTTAAAATCTAGACCCTTTTGGACTGGATTTTAGCTCAGTGATAGAGCACTGGACAAGTAAAAATGAGATCCCAGGTTCAATCCCCAGCACTGCACAAAAAACAAAACTAAGTTCGTGAGCATTTTGAAGAACACTACTGAAAAACTACTAGAGCTGTGAGAATACTCTCAAAGCAAAAGAGCCAGGATGGGAGCTCAAAGTGTCAATTGAAAAGGATCTTCAACCTTGCTGTTTTAAAACCACTCCTCTGCAGTTGGCTGGAGATGGACAGAGAGCAAGAGGTTCTGGAAATATTGTCAGTGAATTTAAGGCCTCTCATCTAAGACTACTGTCTTCCAAAAAGAGCAGTAGAAGTGAGAAATGCTTGAGGTCAGTTTTCTCAAATGAATCTTAGTTCAACATGTGTTCCACCTGCTACTCTTTCTCACACTTGTTCAGGTGCTGAAATACTTGAATTTCAAAGCAAATGTCTCCCTGGTGGTCTAGTGGTTAGGATTCAGCACTCTCAAAGCAAATGTTTCTTTGCTCCAGTCCTGTGAATCTAGCATAGCTCAGTCTATAAGGACAGATTTAACTTAGAGACGAAAGTAAAAACAAAGCAAGTACTATTCTTTTTATTTCAAAGGTTAGCACCTGTGTAAGAAATCCTGTTCAGCATACATGCCTGATAGTAACCACCACAATTAACAGAAGACAGATGAGCTCTGAGAAACAAACAAATCTCTCTTCTTTCTCTAAAACTAATGCTATTTCTCCTTGGAAAAGAATTTGCCCAGTTTCCATCTGACCATTAGATGTGCTTCTTCTAACAAAACCAAATCCTCAGATCAAGGCCCCAGACACCTGCTGTCCTTGGCCCTACACCATGATAGCAAATCAACCAGCAGACAGACAGTCCTCAGTCAGTAAACATGGCAAACTGCTTTAAAAGTATTTTAACTATAAAAGGGCCACTAACCATGAAGACTCAAGAGCAGAAGCCATACAAGGACTTGGGAACTCAATTATTCAGAGGCCCACATTTTTTGTTGTGCTTTTATTTTTTGCAGCTGTGAAAACTGAAACTTAGAGTAAGCTAGTTGTTCCATCCAGGTACTGTGCTAGATGGTTTACACAAAATATAAATAATATAATAATATTCATCTAACCATTCATGTAAATAAATCCAACATTGGTTCCCCCATGCTAGTCAATACTAATTATTAAATGAGAGTAAGCATGTACCAAGTATTTACTACCTGGCAAGCATTTTGTTCAATGCTTTATATCTTATTTACCTTTTCTTGTTCTGGAGACAAAATACCCAACACTCAAAGTTGAAGGACAAAAGGTTTATTCAGCTCACAGTTTATAGAGGCTTCAGGTCATAGCCAGTTCCAAATAGAGCTGCATAGCAGAGGGGCATCACAGAGGGCCAGCAGAAGGCAGAGGGCAGCAACAGCTCTTTCTATCCCTTGTGTCTTACACAGGCCACCTTATACCCTACATCAATCTTAGCAGCACATCCCTAGATCCAACCTCCTCCAAAAAGCACCCCCCATGCGTGCACGAGGACTTAAGGGGACATCTAGACATAAGCCATAACACTCCACGAGGATGTCACTTCATGTTTATCCCAACTCTATGAAGAAGTTGTTTTTCCCATTTAACAAAGGAAAAATTGAGGCCTGTGAAAAATGCAAATAAAAATGCATTGAAATTCCATATTACTGCAAGAAGAAGGCTTACAAAATAAAGCTAGCAAGGTTGCTGGTAAAGAATGCTAGCTAGTGCAGTCATTATAAAAACTGGTTTTGAAATGCCTCAGAAAACTGATTAAAATTCCATTTTAGCCAGCTGTTCCTCTTTCAGGTATCTTCCCAAACAGCAATAGACATTGTATTACAACTACAGTACAGTGGGCCAGGCACATCGAGGTTTCCACATTTACAGTAGTACAACTCACAGCTAACTATTGGAAGCAGCGAGGATGGCCATCTAGAGATGAGTGGAAAATTCTCTCAGGCTTTCACAGAGAGCAAATTGCTCAGGCAATGACCGTGACTCATCCAGATGGCTGATACTGACGAAAGATCTTCAAGGTGCTGTACATGGTTTCATAATAAGTCCTTAGGGGATTTGACTAACCTTGCCAGATACAAAATTTACATATTTAATTATATAGTTCTTGCTTTAACTTGGTCTTAAACATCCAGCAGAAAAGTATAAACATGAGGTATAAAAAGTAATGCAATATTAATATGCTGAGCTGTAAAAGGCCCAAGTCAACAACTTCTGACAATTGTCAGTTCTGCTGATAACCCACTACTAATATGAACTATTGGACTATATTGGATTATTTTGTTGAATTCAAGTACCTACAATCTTTAGATTGGCTTCAAGTGTGAAAAGGTCCTTTAAAGAGTCCTCCAAATACAGCTTCTCTCACTGCAGTGGAACACCCATCTCTGACAAAACAACACAAAACAAAAATGGGGGATATAAATAAAGGAACATTTTGTAGTGAAAAACACATACACACACACACACACACACAGAGTTAGGATAGCTACTTACTCTTAGTTCAATGCGAAGGAAGGTTTGTAATAGTAGTGTTAGACAAGATATCATGTATGTATCTTGTCCTCTGAATAACCACTATGAAGACAACAATATGCAATGTACTAAGTATTGTAACTGTCCTACCAACTTGTTTTGAAACTGTTTCCTTGCTATTTTATTTTTTCTCATTAAAATCAATAAAATATATAATAAAAAATAGAGATGACTGGACAAAGAAGATTTGGTGTACATCCACTATGGGGCACTACTCAGCCATGAGGCAGATAAATATGGGTCATTTATGGAAAAAGGGGATGCACCCTAATATTATATAAGGGAAATAAACCACAAGGTATCAAGTATCTCATGGTTTATATTATAAGAGAAACCCAAAATTTGAATAATTTAAAGAGCAAAATAAAAGATAGGTGATAAGAAACAGGGAGGTAGACTTGTAAAGTTGGGAAGTATTTGAGACAAGAAGATAGGACAAGGCAGGGAAGGAAAAGAAAAATGAGTAACATATGTCCATGGACGATTCCCCAAGGTGACTGTGATTAATATGATTGCAAACATACAACACACACACATACACACACACACACACACACCCCACAGAGGTCTTGGTTCATGAATGCTTTTGTCCATGAACATTTTGGTTTGCAAACAGAAGTAGTCAGCAAAATTATGCTTCTGTTCATGAACTCCACATCAGGTGAGGAGCATGACCCACAGGCCATCTTTCCCAGAATAGTAAAAAGAATTGAGATGATATACAGCTCTCAGTCCATCAGTCCACATATATAGGCAGAGACAGAACAAGAGGCAGAGAGACAGAGGGAGATGAAGACAAAGACAAAACGATGACAAGAGAGTAAGTAATTTGTCCACGCATTTATCAAAGCAAGAAGAGTTGAATGAGGCTTCGTCCACCTCCTGTCCACTGTGCGTACCTTCTCCCACAGAATGTGGCAGCAGAAAGGACCTAGCTTTTCAACTCCTGGTTTGTCTATTCTGGAGTTCAGCAGATTTCATAATCAACCAGTTTCATTAATTAGTCTGAGCTTCCTGGCCTATGGAGAGTTGCAGAAGATACAGTTTTGCAGGCTGAAACATGTAATTTGGACAACCATCTTTTAAGAAAAATAATAGAAAATTACAAGTACAAAACTGAGTGTGAAAATGGGATATGCATTTAGAGTGAAGAAATAAGAGGCCCCAAGAAGGGGCTTGTGCAAACAAGTGGTCTTTTTTTTTTTTTTTTTTTTTTTTTTTTTTTTTTTTGAGACAGGGTCTCACTGTGCAGTTCAGGCTGGCCTTAAGCTCACTTTGTAGCTCAGGCTGGTCTCGAACTCACAACAATCCTCCTGCCTCAGCCTTCCTAGTGCTGGGATTACAGGCATGCGCCACCACGCCCAGCTAAACAAGTGGTCTTGAAGCTCAGACATTGTTGACTTCATAGAGAACCTGACTCTACCCAGATTTAGTTCCAAGAAAGCTGTGACCTCATTTCTAGGGCAGCATACTCACGTCTAAGCTTTGGCTCTTCTCACACTGAGTTCCTGAATCATCCAATGTATCTGGCACTAATACAGGAGTGAAGCAGGAGTCTTACCCTTTGAGGTTCCACTGCAGCAGCTCTGACATCATCAAGGACAGCTGAGTGCACAAGCTGATTTTATTTTGTCTTGCTTCTCTGGTCCTGTTTTTGGAGGCATTGAGCATTAAACGTAGTGTCCGTCACAGGCTGGCCAAGGTTGCAGCCACTGATTTCACCTCCATCCCTCAAGTTGATTCCTGGAGTCTGAACCCAGCCACGTTTGAAAGCTGTCCCTGTAGATACTTTCTCTCATTAGCCCTTTCTCTCCCCCTACACTCACCTTCTAAACACTACACTCTAATGCAGGATGAAAGGCCAAGTGAAGCAGGTAAAGGGGGGAAAGTGTGCATCAAGTAAAATGATGGCTTACTTTTCCCTCTTTTCCATCTGCCTCCTGTGACAAGTACACATATGTTCTATCCCTGGGAATCACAACTACCTTTCACCCCAAAGTCTGAAGATCTGTGTGCCATGACATGATTATTTCTTCCTTCAGCACAGGATGTAAGGCAATAGAAACATTGGCAACTTCATATGAACAGAAGTATTGTGTTGCTCAAAGAAGACCCAAGGAATGACGAATACAGTACTCACTGAGTTTCAGGTCAACTGTGGGGAACTGAGCTCGTCTGCAGAGGGGAAGCTGCAGAAATCAGCTCCCCACAGGATTCTGATCACTGCCTGGGACTCAAGATCACACAACTCCAATGGCAATTTTTCTTTTCTCTTTTGCAGTGCTGGCTGCCTAAATAATTTTAGCAACCTAAGTAAGCACATCAACAGATGCTAGACTTCTGGTAAGAACTCCCACTTGTGCCAACTATTCATTACACCACAGAGATATCAATGTCTTTTTTTGATGTTTTTATGTTTTTCATTTTTTATTTTTATTAATCTCAGTCTCCTTGTGATGTGCTCTGTGAAGAAGCTAAACCCTAGTCAGGTGAGGTGGCACACACCTGTAATCTTAGCACCCCAGAAGGCTGAGGTAGAAAGATTGCAAGTTCAAATAACTTAGCAAGACCCTGTCTCAAAAAATTAGTTTAAAAGTACTAGAGACAGAGCCTACTGTGAAGGCTTTGAGTCATCTTCAGCTCCATAATGAAAAAAGGAAAAAAAAAAAAGCTAAAACTCATGCCTACTCTTATCTATTCTGCAGGTGGTTGTTTTAATTGTGTACTGCTAAATGAATGTGCTTCACTGATGTGCAGTGTACTCAGTTAATTGTCCAACAAGCTGTGAGCTCCCTTTCTGTTACTGTAACAGATATCTGAAATAATTTATACAGAGAAAGAGTTTGGGCTCATGAATCCCGAGGTGTTAGTCCATGGTTTATTGGTGTGCTGCTTTGGAAGTGTGGGGCACGCTGTGACAGGAGCACATGGAAGAGAAAACTGTTTTATGGATAGAAGGAAAAAAAAAAAAGAAGAGGCTCTGGTCCCACTGTCAGCTTCAAGAGCAGGAGCCAGTGACCAAACACCTCCTACTTCACTAAACTTACTTTCTCTCTCATCTTCCTCTCTCCCTCCTTCCCCCCTTTCTCTTTCAGTGCTGAGGATAGAATGCAAGGCATTACACATGCTAGGTTGGCATTGTACCCCTCAACTACCCCATCTAGCCCTCAACATTCTTCTTTCAGACTGGAAATTATAACATTTTCTTTTTCCTTTTTTTTTTTTTTTTTTTTTGCGGAACCCGGGATTGAACTCAGGCCCTTGCACTCGCCAGGGAAGCGCTTATTCTACTGAGCTATCTCCCCAGCCGCTAACATTTTGAAGAACATAATGAACATCATTAATATACACCAAAGCTTAAGAAATACAACCCTGAGACACATTCAGAGTCTCTCTGTGGGCTTCCATAGTCTCTACTTTCACCACACACACTCACATACTGCTGAACAATACACAACTGCATGCATGTTTACACTTTACATCACATATATTGTTTATATGAAGGAGACATGACAGGGTGGCATACTGTCCATGTCTTGCATCACTCCCTCCCTTGAGGCTGAGAGCTGTAACTTAACAGAACACTGTAGAGCAAACAGATTCTGTTATCTTGAGACTGTTTTAGCAAATCAGAATGAGAGTTTGTCATTGCCGGCTCGCTAAGTACACAGCCAGGATGAGAGGTTCCAATGGAGAGGAGCTGCCAGCAGCTGCTAGGGCCTGGGGAGAGCCTCAGGCTGCTCTCCACTACAAGCTGGGCCTTTAGTCTTCCAGGGGAAAAAGTCATATGGTCAATTCCAAAAGCAGACTTTTCCCTAACTGAGCCTACAAATGAAAACTCAGGCCTGGTGACACTTTAAGCACTGCACAGAGTCTGGGCAGAGGACGTGCTTAGGTAGGGCAGGAATCCTACAGGATCATAGATGTGTGTGTTGTCCTGAACTGCCAGATCTGTGGGCCAGTTGTTATATATCGGTTAGCAGACTTCACATTTGTAATTTATTTTTTCATTGATCATCATAGTTCAGGGATTTATTCATGGTGATAACATAGATTTTTGTCATTCATCTTTATTATCATGTGATTTTGCATTGTTTGCTTATAATACAAATGACACCCATTTCCTATTGATGAATTTTTATACATTTTGTATAAGCAGGATGGTTTTACACTTTTATGTGTATGTCTTCATGTAGATATATGAGGAAAGATCTTTAGACTGTCTATCTAGATGCAGAATTGCTGGTCAAAGGGCATGAAGAGGGGCCAGGGAGACGGCTCAGTGGAATAAGTGCTTCCCTGGTAAGCACAAGGGCCTGAGTTCAATACCCGGTTCTAAAAAAAAAAGGGCATGAAGATGGACTTTAAGGGACACAGCTACTCTGCCCTGTAAAATGGGCCTGCCAATTCGCCTACATACTCTTCCAGGTGATCAGAATTATTGATCATGTGCATCCTTTCCAGTAATAATGCTAATATTGTCATTTACATTTAAATGTGTTGTGAAGACACTCCCACCCATCCAGGTAGAGAGGACAGTATAGCGAACCCCCATGTAACCATTATCAGCACAAGGTCGATTTTGTTCCCTGCACATGTAACCACCCCTGCCCTCCCATTGACTTATATTATCAGTACACCCCAAACAGCACATCACTTTATCTGGAATCATATCAGGACAGAGCTCTAAAGAAAGAAATTTCTTTAACATAGTTTTTGAGCAGGTAGGTTCACATGTATAAGAATAGTGAAGAGCTGGGGAGATGGCTCAGTGGAATAAGCGCTTCCCTAGCAAGTGCAAGAGCCTGAGTTCAATCCCTGGTTCCACCAAAAAAAAAAAAAAAAAAAAAAAAATAGAGAGCATATGTACCCTTTGTCTAGTTTCACCCAATAGTAACACTGTATAGAACTACAGTCCAGATACAGCACATGTTTTTATTGTCAAGCTGAACTTTTATAGCCACATCCTCTTCTCTCTTACTTCTACACCTTCCTTAAGCTCTGGTAACCACTAATCTCCATTTCTATTTTCTTAAGAGTGTCATACAAATGAAACTGTATCATACGTAATCATCTCCAACATAACTGTCCAGAGATTTATCCATTTGTATGCATAAATGGTTTGTTCATTTACATGATTGAGTGGTTCCCTATAGTATGTATATAATAACTTACTGTTCTCCCATTGCAGGATATCAGGATTACTCCCATTTTATTTCATAACAGCTTATTAAAATATGCAATAAGCATACAAAGCAATTCTATTCAGTATGTTTATTAAATTTTGCAAATATCACCACAATCACTTTTTAAACATTTTGATTCCTGAGAAAGCAAGCCTGTATTTACAGAAGCTGGTGCAATTCCCCCTCAGTGAACTCCACATCCTGCCAGTCTTAGGCAAACTCTGAACTAGATTTGCCCACTCTTGGCATTTTATACAAATGAAATCATACAATATGTGGCCTTTGTGACTCTCACTTGACATAATGTTTCCAAGGTTTACTCATTACCATAGTTACTTTTCTCATTGCTGAGACAAACTACTCAATAAGCAAAGTTAAATTAAAGGAGGGGAAGTTTACTTTGGTTCATAGTTTGTAGGAATTTCAATTCATGTAGCCTGGTTCCCGAGTACGGTGACATGGAAGGGCACTGCAGAGAAACAGTTCACGGGGGCAGAAGGCAGTAAGGCAGAAAAGCAGCAAAGTGCGGAGAAAAGCTGTCACAAAAGTCTGTGCATCAGTTCTGGGCTACCTGAAACCCCTTTGGTGGTGCCACCCACATGGGGGCGCCACAACCAGAACCATGCCAAGCCAATCAGTGGACTAACTTAACAATCATATACCCTTAATCCTAGCATTACACACTTTCTCCAGCACCACACAGCCACCTCTGAAAAGTCCCATTGTGACATGGGACTTTAGGGGGTCACCTTGACACACACCATAGCACTCATGCTGTATCATGCATTCGCATTTTTTTAAATGCTGAATAATACCCCGTAGCATGCATTTAGTATATTTTAATTCTTCATTCATCTGTTGATGAAACATAAAGTTTTTTACTTTTTAACTGTGATGAGTAACACCACTCTAAGTAGTGTGGTGTTACTTGTCACAGACAAGTTTTTGTGCAGACAAAAAACACATCAGCTTTTTCTGACATACTGAAAAGCTCTAACATGTTTCTCTCAAGTGCCTACTAATTAATGCAATAATTTTCTTTATAGCCACACCCTCTTTCTTTCTTTCTTTTCTTTGTGGAACCAGGGACTGAACTCTGGTCCTTGCTCTTGCCAGGGAAGCACTTATTCTGCTGAGCCATCTCCCCAGCCCCTTAACTGCAATTATTGATTCCATAAATTTTTTAATATATACTTTAAGATTATAGGACAGATTTTAAAAATAACTTCAACTTATAACATTTTGTGGCTAAAATGTGTTGGGTATTCAATAAAGCATTATTAAGAATAAACATATTAGAATAAAACCATTGGAGAAATGGAATATGTTCATGTTCACGAAGAGAAAGAAACTAACATTTCTGAGAGTTTGCTTCATTTTTAAAAATTAAATATACTGGTTTTCAAAACTTTATATTTTTATTTCAAGTTATTTTGTACAGTAACCCCTCCTTATCTGCGGGGAATTCTTTCCAAGACACCAGAGAAGCCCGAAACCATAGATGCCACCCAACACTATGTGTACCTTTTCCCATACATACATAGTTATGATAGTTTCTCAATCAGGCACAGTAACAGATTAATGACAATAGCATAATAAGATTAGAAAATCATATCACATACTATGCTGGGCTGGGAACATAGCTCAGTGGTAGAGTGCTTGTCTGCCATGCATGAAGCCCTTGGGTCCATCCTCAACACAACAAAAAAATATATAAAAAATTAAAATTTTACAACCATTTATTATAATGAAAGTAATTTAACACTTATGAAATGTTTTTTTCTGGAATTTTCCATGTAATACTTATTAATGAGAGTTGATTTTAGGTAAGTAAAATTGCAAAAATCATGGATGTGTGAGGTTATTGGTAACTTTTTAAAATGTCAATGTTTAAATGTGACTGAAATTACATAATTTTGAGTGCTTAAATTTATGACAAAAATTCTTAGGTACAAGTTTAGTACTGTGCAAATGAGCATAAATTTCTAAAAATAGTTTAAGCAGTATCTCAAGAAAATATTCCAGTATTATAGCCCTAGGCATTCTTGCTGAAATTCATGGTTTTATATTGATAACCATAGTGTGTTTATGATGGCATTTCTCTCTTGAACTTCAGATTTATACACCAACTGCCTCTGGGAGGAGGTTAAAGGAATGCTTCCATTTGTATGCCTAAGAGTCATTTGAAATTTAATAAATCTAAAACTGATCATTTGAATTTCACACAGCCAACTGCCAAACCTATACACGGCCCAGTGGCATTCTGGCCACCTACTTGTTTATTTTATTTTTTTTTTTTTATTTTTTTTTTTTTTTGTCTTTTTGAGACAGGGTCTCACTATGCAGTTCAGGCTGGCCTTAAGCTCACTTTGTAGCTCAGGCTGGTCTCGAACTCATACCAATCCTCCTGCCTCAGCCTCCCGAGTGCTGGGATTACAGGCGTGCGCCACCACGCCCGGCAACCTACTTGTTTAAAAGCCAAATTGTTTTTGTTTTTTTCAAAACTAATTAATAGGACAGTTTCAATAATTAATACGTTGTACATTGTTATCTTCTTAGTGGTCATCCATAATACAAGATACAGACAAAATATCCTGTCTGAACACTATGAGTACAAACCTTTCTTCTCATTAGATTAAGCGAAAGTAGCTGTATATCTATCCTAACTACTCTGCATATACAGATACAGAATGGTCCTTCCTTTGTATCCTCTTTTTTTGTTTAGTCCTGTCAGAAATGGGTATTCCATTGGCATCTAGATACTATAGGTGTGTGAATTCAGCAAAACAATCCAACACAGTCCAGCAGTCCACAAAAGTTGTTGACTTGAGCCTTTCACAGCTCAACATTTTAATATGGCTTTACTTTATATACCTCGTTTTTATACTTTTCTGCTGGATGGTTAAGACCAAGATAAAGCCAGACCTATACAACAAGAAATGTAACTTTTGTATGAAATAAGGTTATTCAAGTACCCTCAGGATTTATCCTGTAACCTTGTACCGCACTTTGTAGATCCTTTGTCAGTGTCAGCCATGTGGATGAGTTACGGTCATTGCTTGACCAATCTGCTCTCTGTGAAACCCTGAGAGAATATTTTCTCTCCAAGTGACTTTCCTTACACACACTCTAAATTATCAATCGCGTTGCTCTGTGGCCCCATAATCTTCTTGATCAGAAGATCTGGGATACAATTGAGTTATATGATGTTACAATATAGGTTCTCCTATGTCCTGAGTCTTCATAGACCTTGAAAGGCTATGGTCAAAATGTTGGCTGTTCTTGCAGCCCTTCTATTTCTCTAATTCTTGGTCTGCAAACTTAGGTTGTTAACCCTCCAGAAGAGAAGCTTATTATTACCTTACAACATACACAGTTGGGTTTAACTTCGCTGTCTGAATATCAAACACCTTAGGCATAACATTGAACAGGTATTTTCCATCAAGCGTTGATATATTAAACATTAAGTCCCTACAGAATATGGAGATAAAAATTAAAAAATGAAAAATATTTAAATAATATGAATAAACAATTACATATTTTTACACAGAAACTTAGAAATCTAACCATATACAGCATTGTAGCAGGACAGTCCTGTGACTTTTTTTTCTTTTTCTTGTGTCTTTTTTCATTGTAAAAGCCAAATTGTTAAGTTATCCTCAATGCTGTTCTCTTTCCCAGCCCATATCCAACTTCTGTACTTGTGAGCCTTAAAAACCTTGAAGGGGCCAAAACAGATGTTGGAGAAAAGATAGCCTCTTTATCAAATGGTGCTGGGAAAGTTAAATATCCATGTACAGAACTAGCGCTAGGTCCCTCCCATCTTGTATTAAAATCAAATTAAATTGAATAAAAGACCAAGGCATAAAAATAAAGTCTGAGGTGGCTGGAAGATAACACAAGGGGAATACTTGAAGCTACAGGAACAGGTGAGGACTTCTGATGAGAACTGCAGTACCACAGGAAATATCAAGAATTCACAAATGCAATTATGCCAAACCAAAAGGCTTCTGCACACCAAAGAAACAGTGGAAAGACAACTTACCAAATGGGAAAAAGACTGCTGCTACTCTTTAGATGACTAGCACTAGAATATACCTTAGAATATATAATACATGATATATATATATATATATTCAAAAAATTAACTCTTCCAGAACAAATGACCCAGCCAGAAATGGGCAAATTAACTGAACATTTATCAAAAATACAAATAGCCATTAATGATATGAAAACTATTCAACATCTTGGACCTTTAGAGAAATGTAAATCAAAACAACTCTGAGATTCCATTTTATTCTAGGCAGAATGGACATCAACAAAAGGACAAAAAGCAACAAATGCTGGTGAGGTTGTAGGGAAAAAGAAATCCTTCCACATCATTGGTGAAAATGTAAACAACTATAACCACTGAGAAAAATAAGGATGGAGACTCTTAAAAACAAACCTAAAACTAGAAATTCCACCTGACCCAGCTGCACCTCTCCTCAGCGTATCTCTGAAATTTAAGACACCACACTAGAAGGATACACGCACACTCGTGTTCACAGCAGCACAATTCGCAGTAGCCAAACTCCAGATGCCCAACAACAAATGACAGGATAAAATGTACGTATATACAATGCATAAAATAGAGCCATAAAGAATGAAATTGTCATTTGCAGGGAAATGGATAGAACCTGAAACTACATTATTAAGCAAAGTCAGTCAGGTGGAGAAAGTTACATATTGCATGATTTCTCCTAAATGAGAAACATAAAATAAAGGAGAAAAGGTAGGAAGCAGGAAGACAGATGGGAAAGGGAGTGGGGGGATTGGGACATAAGACAGAGGGTAAAGGGATCAAAAGTGATCAATATATGTTACATTCCTCAGAATGAGTACCATTACTCCATACTACAAATGAACACTATGTACATCCCAAATCCTACAGCTTTTGTGTTTGCCTCTACTGTTTTGGTCCAAGTCACTATCATTTACTTTCAGTGCTGGACTATGAAGATGTCCTTCTACCCTATCTTCTTGCTAGGAGGTCTGGCCCCCTGTGCTTACAAGGCAGGCAAAGAGATCCTTCCACCTGTGGTCCTGACCTTGACTGCCTGCCTGAATCATTCGAAGCCATCAATTGGCAATGCCTGGGCCCCACATTCTGTGATTGTTTGGTAGGAGGTACAGTCTGGGCACAAGCATTAAAAAAAAAAAAAAAAAAAGTCCTCCAGTTGACCTGACTGGGAAGGCTGAGTGCAGCTGTGCAGTCTGAGTATGGCTTCCTCTTAGCCTCATTGGCTGCTGTGCTTGCTGCCCTTGTCCCACCCCTACAGCCCACTGCTGTTGCCTACTCTGAGTATCTCCGGTCTGTCTTGGACTGGACACTTACCCTAGCCTTTCCTGAGTGTCTTACTCTGCTCACTGCTGACACAGAACACCTCCTATGGCTTGTCTGGATGTCCCCCCTAAGCCTTATGTGGTCAGTGTGTATGTGGGGGGCTCTTCAGAGGCAGCTGAATCCCATTTGTGCTTGGTTCCTAGTGCAATACTGGGACTAAGGGTGTGAGAGCTATACCCAAGGGCAGGCAGCCTGCACATAATGTAAGGCAAAGAGGCTTTCCCTGCCCTCACTCATAGCTTTTGCTGTCCTTTGCTGCCATGAACTGTTTTTTCTGTAATGCCATCCCACACCAGAGCCAATCATTTATAGAGTGAAACCTCTACAAACTGTAAGCTAACTTAATCTTTCCTTTCTTAATCTTGGACATTGGGCATTTTGTTTCAGCAATAAGAATAAAGTACCTAAAAAAAATGCCTGACCCTCAAAATTAAAGTAACTAAAACAATACCTGACACTCAAAATTGAAAAGAGAAAGGTTGACTCATTGTTCATAGAGATTTCAGGTGGCAAGGCAAAAAGGAATCAAGAGGAACAGTTCATCAAAGGCAAAAGGCAGCAAAACAAGCGGGCCTTAGTAGCTTTCTTCTGCCCATTATACTGTTCACAGGCTATGGGGACTAGAGTGGTACAAGACCAATTAGTGGGCTGATTCAGTAACCACTTACCCTTAAGCCCAGCATTACATACTTAGATCCAGCCACCTCTGAAAAAGCTCCACCTATGGCCACATTAAGGCTTTAGGGGGGACACTTACACAGTAGTAACAGTGGGGTTGCCTTGTAAGCTACTTCCTCAGTCTTCTCTGCTGTTTCTAGAATAGTAGCCCTGGTTTTTATTAACATGCCTTGCTTTATTATTGAGATACATTCTGGCTATATTGTCAACTCTGGCCTTGGACTTCTAGGCTCAGGCAATCCTCGTGCCTCTGCCTCCTGAGTAGCTGGGCTTAATGATTACACTACAATGTCCAGTCGCTTTTATTTTCATACTACTTGACACTGTCATGCTGCCTTATTTATTACTGAGTATGCTCGAGGGCACAGAGCATTTCATCGTGTTATGTCCATTTGTAGAACTGCACCTGACACATTAGCAGGTGCTCCAAAACTACTTTGCTCAATTACTAAAAGGCTTTTGTAGAAAGAAAATGTTCACTCCTCACTTTACAGTTTAAAACAAATCAAAAAACCCCCCATACCTTCTGTTGCTTGTAATTAGGCATATTTCTCACTTGCAGGAGGGCTCTGCATTACACATTCAGTGTTAAGCCACCTTAGATGTATTAAAGTCACCATTATTCACAGGTCATCTGTGGTGAGTGGACTAAACCACTCTAAAGCAGCGTAAAAGGCGTGGGCGCACAGGTACTGGGGACAGCCAGCCTTTTATTCCTTTTTTTTTTCTGAAACATACTGTTTTTAGTTTTTCCACATAAAAGCACCATCTGAAGAAATCCCATACAACCAAGTCATTGCTCAAGAGACATAGCGAGAAAATTACCTGGGAACATTCTGTCAAGGGAAACTGAAATAGGAAAATAGAGGTGGTAAATGATGCTGCATTTTTCTGTTTTCCTCAATGAATGTTTCCATCTCCTTTCTGTAAATTCTGGAATTGAATATTTAGAATGTATAGTGCTAATGGATTATACAGAGTTAGATGAATTTAATTACTTTTCCAATGTCAAAACCCAATTTTAAGGGCTAGTGAGAAAGCTTAGCAGACTAAGCACCTGTTTGGCAAGTGCAGGGATCAGGGTTCAATCCCCAGTCGTGTATGCTGTGCCAGCCCTGTCCCTAGGGCATGCTGAGTGAGTAACCGAGCCCAGGCATGGTGGCACACACCTGTAATCCCAGCACTGGGGAGGGTCAAAACGGGAGGATCATGAGTCCGAATTGTGTAGTGCGATCTTGCACCAAATACATAAATGAAAAAAGCAAAACAATTCTATTATCCCATACCTCCTTTTTTTCCAAGTGAAAGGCAAGTTTTATTAACATTCAATATTCTTCAGCTCTTCTTCCTGGTTTGGGGCAAAGGGTGTTCTAGAAGTGTAGAAGCAGCGATAACGCACACTCAGGAATAGGCGAAGGTGCATTGCTAGGCAGGAAGAAAAACTTTCTCCTGCTAGTCATGTTTCTCCCCAAGTCTTCTCTGAGCCTGATGAAGGTAACATTTCCTGCTTATAATCAGTACCAGCTGATGATGCTGTATTTGATGATTACATTTTGATGCTTCAATTCATGTGATCATAATCTGTGAATTTAAAAATCGTTTTTTTGTTTTGTTTTGTTTTGTTTTTTTCCTGGAACCAGGGATTGAATTGAGGCCCTTGTGCTTGCCAAGGAAGCGCTTACTCCACTGAGCCATCTCCCCGGCCTCCCCAGCCTTTCATTCCTGCCATAGCATTTACAGCTTGGTTACTTTTTATTAAGCAAGTTATGCCCTTATTGCATCTCTAATCTTCCCACACCTCATTTTCTAAATGGGGCAGGGCTTTAATGAAAAATGTGCCTCAAGACACCTAGTAAATGGTTGTTTTTTATAAACTAAATTTGGTTCTAAAATCAATAGTTCTGAATCCTATTTTCACTAGCACGTTAAGACATAATTACTGCATATACGATATGCTTTCAAAGTAAGAATTCATCGTTTGCAGATTGTGGCAGGATCGTGTTTTGTCGTTCACGATGTCCTCGAACTCGAGGCAAACCTTCTACCTCCACCTCCCGAGCTCTTTTGGTTTAAAATAAACTATCAGATACTAAGGATGAAAACAAGGGAAGAAAGCCATGAAATCTCCCGGCTGCCCGCGCTCGGTAGGAAAGCACTCTCGCCTTTCTAACGCAGTATGTATAATCTGAGCCAGGGTTGCGGCGAAACTGCCCAGCTGGGCCGGGGCTGGCGATCTTCCCGACTCAGCCTTGGGCAAGCCCGGGTTACAGGCGCGCGCTACGGCGCAGGCGGCGTATCTGCAACCTCATCAGCCGGCCGGAGACCAAGTCCGAGCGCGGGCTCTGCACTCCCGAAGGAGCGTAAACTGCACGGCCCGGGGCCGCCGGCAGGGCCATCCGCACCTTTCCCGAGTTCACCGCCCGCCACACAGAGACGAGGCCAGAAAACGGCCGCGGGGCTCCAGAAGCAGCCGCACTAGCCTCCGACAGGAAATCCGCGGCGCCACCGCGCGCCAGGATGTACGCGGACCGGTACGGACACCCACGCAAAGCAGGTGCGGAGGTGCGCCCGGTAGTGAGACGTTAGAGAACGCGACGCGCTCTGAGAGTCTCGGGGTTTCTCGCGAGAGAGTAGAACTTTTTTTTTTTTTTTTTTTTTACGGAAGTGATTCCCTTGAAGAAGCGTGTCTGCCTCTCCCTTCCGGCGAGCTGCTGCGTGTTGAGCGGTCTACACCATGCAATCAGATGATGTGAGTGCCCTGTGACGCCCCAGCCTGTGCGAGGGGGAATTTCGCCCATTTTAGGACGTATGTGAAAGCCACCATGCTCAGCGGGCCTGTGTATTTGCTTTCCGCACTTCCAGACGCGAGACTTCGAGAACGGGATTTTGTAAAATGGGCCACACGCGTGTGCCTCCCCGCTCGCTGACCCAAGGAGTCAAAAGACTAGGACGCTGCCACCGTACCCCAGGGCCCGGCTCGCTCAGTTCTCGACACCTAGCTATAGAAGACTTTCTATTATGCTGTCAGTGTGCTGGGTGGGACTTGGGGGGGAAGGGGATGCTGTGTATGCTAAATATTTAAGGATCCCTTAGCATCCATGCACATGAGACTTTTCCTGTGTTAGGTACTTCTTTGCGTTTACTCTACTGTCTGCCTAAGTCATAATGTCTGAAACAGCTTCATTCATTGAGCTGTTATTTGAAAAATAATGCTTACAATGAACCGAGTATTGTAATTACTGGAGATTTGGTTGCTAATCAGCCAGATCAAAAAAACAGGGGGCTGGGGAGATGGCTCAGTGGAATAAGCGCTTCCCTGGCAAGCACAAAGGCCTGAGTTCAATCCCCGGTTCCGCCAAAAACAAAACAAACAAAAACACAGGAACGTGCTCTGGGAGGAAGACGTACAGACCTAAAGTTGAGAGTGAGCCAGACAGCAAGGGGCGAGCTAAAAGTACTCGAGAGATAGCAGTAAAGTTACAAAGATCTGATAATAGGAGAAAAAGAATTTGGTGTGTCTTGTTACAGAAATCGAAAGAGAGGTAATGAGTTGTGTATATGCTGCCAGGCCAAGATAATTGTACTTTAGGAACTGTCTTTTCATGAGAATGACATGTGTTACATCTTTGTGAAGTACTCTGCTGAATGAGTGAAGGACTGTGGAAGGAGAGAAAATCATGCAAACAAGAGACTAGGACAATAATGACGGAGACGCAGAGAAATGGACGAGATTCAGAGATGTTTTATCAGTGTAACTGACAAGGTTTCGTGATGGGTTAAGTAAAGAAAAGAGATCTTGGGACTTTTGGATTTAAACACAAAGTTTGGTGTTTTAATTACTGAAATAGCAAAGACGGAAAAGAGTGTCAAGTTTTATTTTTCAGAGGCATGTGGAATTAAGAATTTTTTGTTTTGTTTCTTTTTGGGGACAGGGTGTGGCTATATATTTCAGGCTGACTTTGAACTCTATGTACCCCAGGTTGGCCTCAAACTCATGACAATCCTGCTCCAGCCCCTGGAGTGCTGTGAGAGTACAGGCGTGTCACTACTCTGGGCTAAAAGGTGCATTATGATAGCTTTTAGATATCCAAGTTGAGATGTCAAGTAGGTGGCCCGATCCATAGACAAGTTTGATGCTCAGTAAGGAAGAGATGATGATTTTGAAGTCATCACTTTAGAAGTGACATGTAAAGCCAGAAGCCTGAATGAGCTCCCTACTGTTGCAGTTTCACTTCCTCTTAGTATTCCTTCTGCTCCCCAGTACAAAATCCCCAGATGTTTTTCTTCCTCTGCCCATCTTTGTGGGGTTTTTTTCCTGTTTAACTCTTTCGAGGCTTTTTCTCAGTTGCTGAAGGCCTGTTATGCTTATACTTTTAGTTGATCTTTGCTCCTTTGTGATTCACTGTTTATATACTTTATATAGTAAATTGGTAAAAGTCCTGAAGGACTATATTTTCTTTCAAACTGTACTGAAGTGCTTACTATGTGTCAAGATTTGGAGATACTGATCCTCTACCTGAATTAAGTATAAGATAGATGCTAAATGCGTAAAAAGCATATTAGCTGCTAACAATAGCAGTAATTTTCCTCAGCTTCAGTGAGATTAAGTGGAATGTATATTAGAAATGCAATCCCATGTGTCCTTTAACAGTGAGCAGTAAGCATACTGTGTAAAGAATGTTAACAAAGTACATATAATGAGTCCATTTCTGTTAAAAATTTATACATAGATATTATAGTTGTTGGATATACACATGTATAGAAAAATTCTGGAAAATTGCAGAATACTAATGAAATTGTAAGTAGTGACAGCATGATTATTCTTAATTTGTATTCAGTTTTTCTTCCAGACTCTGTTATTCATGTAAAGAAAAACCAAGCAGGCTTTTTTTGTTCTGTTGTGGTATCAGGGATTGAACTCAGGACCTTGCACTTGCCAGGCAGGCACTTATGCAGTTGAGTTATCTCCCCAGCAAGGCAGGCTTTCTTATAAATTATTGTAAGAAATACAATACTCCTCTCATTGCTTAAAGATCCCTTTCCTTAGTAAATACTGCTCCAGAGCATTGACTTCCCTTCATATGGCATCTATTGGGCCAGAGCAACTGAAAGGGATTTTTACTTTGTCTTGCAGGTTATCTGGGATACACTGGGAAACAAACAGTTTTGTTCCTTCAAAATAAGGTGGGTCTAGATTGGCATCTTGGACCAAAATTCTTTTTTTTTTTTTAATGTCTTTTTGAGACAGGGTCTCACTATGCAGTTCAGGCTGGCCTTAAGCTCACTTTGTAGCTCAAGCTGGTCTTGAACTCACAACAATCCTCCTGCCTCAGCCTCCCAAGTGCTGGGATTACAGGCATGCGCCACCACACCCAGCTGGACCAAAATTCTTGTACTTGCCCTCTTGCTATTTTGTAATCTTTGTTTCTTTCCTCTTGTCCTAGAACAAAGACTCAAGGCTTTTGCAGAAATGAATATAGTCTGACTGGACTGTGTAATCGGTTATCTTGTCCCCTAGCAAATAGTCAGTATGCCACTGTCAAAGAAGAAAAAGGTAACTGCCCGGTTTTCACTTCCATGAGAACCACTAAGCATCCTTTAAAAAGATGTTCTTCACTCCTGTTCACTAACATTAAGGTTATTGTACTTTGTGCTTTAGGACAGTGCTACTTGTACATGAAGGTTATAGAACGAGCAGCTTTTCCTAGGCGTCTCTGGGAACGGGTAAGACACAACCGCAAAACTGTGATGACTGCTGATCAGGGCCAAGGGTGCTACATGTTTTTCTTTCTTACTTCCTTGCCCATCTCTAGATTAAGCTAGTAAAGCATCCTCATTTGACCCCTGTAAGTGGTGTTGACGGTGATAGCCTAATAAGTCATTTACCCTGGCTCCACAAGCTTCCTTTCTTTTTGGTCTGGTAGGTCCGGCTTAGTAAAAACTATGAAAAAGCACTGGAGCAAATAGATGAAAATCTGATTTATTGGCCCCGCTTCATTCGACACAAATGTAAGCAGAGATTCACCAAGATAACCCAGTACCTAATCCGAATTAGAAAACTTACACTAAAGCGACAGTAAGTATTTGGACCATTCAATTGTTTACTTCTTAAATCTATCCTCTTTACATGGAGCGTTGTTATAAAGCTGGAATTGTAAATCCTCTACTAATCTCTTCTGTTAAATTCAACATTATATATTATCTTCCATGGTAGGCCAAAATGAGGACACTTTAAAGGTGTATCCTTTGATTTTGTACATTTAAAACAGTAAGAGTATACCTTGATTATTCCCCTCCCTGCCCAGATACCTTAAGAAAATTTTATTATTTCCCAGGGAATCTTAACATTAGAGTTTTGAAGCCGGGCATGGTGGCGCATGCCTGTAATCCCAGCACTCGGGAGGCTGAGGCAGGAGGATTGTTGTGAGTTCGAGACCAGCCTGAGCTACAAAGTGAGCTTAAGGCCAGCCTGAACTGCATAGTGAGACCCTGTCTCAAAAAGACAAAAAAAAAAAAAAAAAAAAAAAA
>PVKA01016876.1:0-47010 GCA_004027165.1 Ctenomys sociabilis | reverse complement strand
ATAGTGCTCTCTGCACTTGTTCTGGGTGAGCATCGTTTTTCCACCCAATGTTTCTGGAATTCATTCTTTATTTCAGATTCTATGTATTCAAATATTTCTTTTTTAAATTGGGGAATTACTTCTCGTTTTATTTCCTCTATAGCTTTCTGCTGTTGTTCCTTTGCTGCTGTATCTGTTACTTCATTCGTTGCAGCTGAGCGAGTGTCCTCTGCCCTTCCTGATGGACTCAAGGTCTGGGATTGCATTTTTCCCCTTCTCTTTGTCATTTTGTATAGCACTGATCTTTGACCTTTGGTGTAGAGCTTTGGTGCAGCTATAACCTTAGCTTGTTATGAGATTTGGGTGCCAGTCTATTAAGTTTGAGATTATCCAGGTATGCCTATCTTGGGTCTAGCTGTTGTGTTCAGTTCCTTTTTTGCTGCAGCTCCTTTGGTTCCCCTCTGTTGGTTCCCAGGGTCAGCCCTCCTGTATCAGGCAGGGCGTTCCCCAGGTGGGTGAGCCTGGGCTTTGGTGGGTTTTCTGGGCTCACAAAAGGATAGTGAATGATCTTATTCACAGAGTAGGCTGTACTGAGCCGGCCAGCTTTTGCTGGGTCCGGGTGTACAGGCCGTAACCCTAGAAGGCTGGGAAAGGTCCCTCTGGTGCAGTGGGCCTGGAGCCCTCACTCACAGGCCAGGCTGTGCTGGGTTTCGGTCCATAGCGTGGAACCGTGGATTGCTGAGAAATGACCCTCCGGTGTTGCAGGCTTGGAGTTCTCACTCCAGGCCGACCTGCACTGGGTCTGGGGCTGTGGGGTGGGACCAGTAATCACCTGGAAATGTTTCTCTGGCACAGTGTGCCTGGAGCTGTCACTGGGCCACAGGAGGTAACGGGCAGCTTAATCCCTGGGAAATGTATCTCAGGCACGACGGGCCTGAGGTTCTACACTCACTGACCTTCGATGCCCAGAGAATCGGGGAAATTCCCACTCAATCAGTGGGCTTTAGGTCAGGGGATCCGGGGAAGTGTTGGTGAGTGGGGCCTGAGGTTTCAGGCCAGGCACTGGCTTGGAGGGGTTGGGGACAGGGATCCGTTTAGTGTGTGTGGGAAGAAGCCAAAGGCTCTCCCTCAGACTCACCACACTCTCACTGATCTGGGAAGCCTGGTGAGTCCTGTAAATTCGCTCTCGCTGGGCGAGCTTGGTACGGGAACCAGGAAGCCGCTGGAGTCAGCCACTGTCTCAGGCCAGTCTCTGGCTGGTTGGGTGTGGGCAGGGTGGAGGAGGATGGCGGAGTTGGCCGCGCTGTCTCTGGCCCATCTCAGGGGCTGGGCAGGGGGGGGCGGGATGGAGCAGGATGGCGGAGTCCGCTGCACTGTCTCTGGCGGGTCTCAGGGGCTGGGAGTACATATTAATGAAATATGTGTATATATCCTGTATTTCAATCAGGATTTCAATCAGACTGAGGATATTTATCTCTCCATTTGTTTGTTTGCAGTGAAAACTTTCCAAGATCTTTCCTATAGCCCGTTTTTTGTTTTTTAGAATATTTCTATTGATGAATTATTATTTATAAGTTTATTATATTAAACTTGAGTACTCAAAAGGAAATATATCACAAAAATAAAGCATTGAATTTGTAATATTTATCAAGATTATATAAAAAGCATCAAAATTTTCAACATTCCCTGTTTCCTGGTATAAAAAGTCTAAATATGAATTCTCATATACATTACAATGAAAGCACAAATAGCACTTTCCAAAAAACTTTACATCAATTATACCACTTAGAACAGTCTGCACACGTGACAGCAGCACATTGCACATACACGTATCACTGACATTGGCAGCACGTGATTTGCTTTTCTGACCTTTTAGTAAGACATATTTGACATCTCAGTGGCCTTGCCAATTTTTTAGGAGGTTCTTATATTTTTATTTTATTTATTTTATTTTATTGAAGGACAAGTAGCAATGAGACAGTTTCAAGACAAATTAACAGGACAGATTCAATAAATTAGTACATTGCAACAGTTTTTGTAATGTTTTGGTATTGTACAAGGTGCATACATGATATTATACTTACAGACATTATTATAGCAGATGTCTCTAATCAGTGAATGAAGAGAGTGTAGCTGTTTACTTGTCTTATTTTTTTATACCTGAATTATATCACAGATTCAATAATTAATACTATCTTGTTATCTTCCTAGTGGTTGTCCATAGTACTAGAAGCTGACACAATATCTTGTCCAACCACTGTTAGTGGAAATCGTGTTTCTGATAGAATTATGCAGAAGCATGGCATATTTATCCTAACTGTACTGTTTATACACACACATCATGATTCTTCCTTTGTATACCCCGTTTTTTTGGTCTACACCTATCAAAGATGGGCACTCCATTGTCATTCAACCAATTTAGGTGCCTGAACTCCGCGACACAATCCAACACAGTTCAGCATTCCACAATAATATGAGTTATCTGAAGAAGTTATTGACTATAGCCATTTACAGCTCAACTTATTATTATGGTCCCACTTTATATACCTCATTTTTATACTTTTCTGCTGGATGGTTAAGACTCGGATACGTGGAGCACATTATTTCTCTCTATTCTTACCCTATGGCATAATAGCTCATAGGACTTCTTGCTCCTGTCTGACACAGTGTCCCAGATCAACTTCCACTACTCTAGCACTCCTTGGACTCTGTAATCCACATTCTACTCTCAACCAGTTTGCAAGGAGCTTTCTTAGGTTCCTCATCTGGCTGCAGTCATGCACTGCTTCTTTCTGGTCCTGACTTTTTTCACTTGACATAGTGCTCTTCACTTCCATTCACATAGTTCTAAGTGACAAGATTTCATTATTTGTATGGATGAGTAGTAGTCCATTGGGTATCCACTTTCTTTGCCTGTTCATAAGTTGACAGAACTGAAATTGTGTCTGTTTTTTGTCTCACTGAACATGGAAATGCAGCTACTGGGCCTATGCATTACACTAACTTCTTTTCCTTTGAATATGTACCAACAATGGGATGGATGGATCTAGAAAACATGATAAAAACAATGGCTGGTCCGAAGGACTTTTTCAAGGTTGTTCAATAAGCAATATTTGCAAAATCACAAGAAGAATGTTTAATGTGTAAATAATTTAATACCTTTTAGTTTTCATATAAATGTAAAATTAAAGTTTTAATTTTTTGCTTTTGTTTCTTTCCTTTTAAGTTTTTATGATTTGAGCGTGGTGAACTCCACCAGCCTCCTCGATCCCGCCTGTGCCCACCCAGGCCCAGAGACCTCCCGAGACAGCGAGACCCATGCCAGCAGCCTACTCGATCCTGCCCATGCCGCCCAGCCAGAGACCGGCCTGAGACAGCCTCTGACTCCACTGGCCTCCTGGATCCCACCCCAAGCTCTCCCAGTGAGTGGGAATTTGCACGACTCACCAGGCTTCCCAGATCAGGGAGAGTGTGGTGAGTCTAAGGGAGAGCCATTGGCTTCTTCCCAAGCACGCTATCCAGATCTGTGCCCCCAAGCCCATCAAGCCAGTGACTGGCCTGAAACCTCAAGACCCACTCACCAACACCTCCCCGGATCCCCTGCCATAAAGCCCGCTGAACGAGTGGGAATTTCCCCGATTCCCTGGGTATCAAAGTTCAGTGAGTCTAGAACTCCAGGCCCTCTGTGCCCGAGAGACATTTCCCAGGGATTCCCTGCACCCCTACACCCCGTGAGCTGGTGACAGCTCCAGGCACACTGTGCCAGAGAAACATTTCCAGCTGATTACCGGTCCCACCCCACAGCCCCAGACCCAGTGCAGGTCAGCCTGGAGTGAGAATTCCAAGCCTGCCACACCGGAGAAACATTTCTAAGCAATACTTGGTCCCACACCACAGAACCGAAACCCAGCACAGCCTGGCCTGTGAGTGAGGGCTCCAGGCCCACTGCACCAGAGGGACCTTTAATAGCATTCTCGGGTACGGCCTGTAGATCCAGACCCCACATAGGCTGGAGGACCCAGTACAGCCTTCTCAGTGGATAAGATCACCACTATTGTTCTGTGAGCAGAGAATACCCACCAAAGCCCAAGGCCGCCCAACTGGGGAACTATCTGCCTGACACTGGAGGGCCCACACTGGTAAGATTCCGGATCCTTGCCCCAAAGCCAGCTAAGACGGGGAAGTTTCATTACTTGTTCTATATCCCAGTTCAGTTGTGCTCACCTGAACAGGGAACCAACAGAGGGGAACCAAACGAGCTGCAGCAAGAAAGGAACTGAATAGAACAGCTAGATCGATGATAGGCATACCTCGAAAATCTCAAACTTAATAGACTGGCACCCGAATCTCATAACAGGCTAAGGTTATAGCTGCAACAAAGCTCTACACTAAAGGTCAAAGGTCAGTGCTATAGAAAATGACAAAGAGAAGGGGAAAAATGCAATCCCAGAACTCGAATTCATCAGGAAGGTCAGAGGACATTAACTCAGATGCAATGAATGAATTAACAGATAGAGTAGCAAAGGTACAACAGCAGAAAACTATAGAAGAAATAAAACGAGAAGTAATTCCCCAAATTAAAAAAGAAATATCTTAATACACAGTATCTGAAATAAAGAATGAATTCCAGAAACTTTGGGTGGAAAAACTATGCTCACCCAGAACAAGTGCAGAGAGCACTATTCCAGCTGATATATATTAATTCACAGCATCTGAAACAAAGGAACAACAGCAGAAAGAACTCGAAGCAGAAATAAGTTCTGAAATCAAGAAAGAACTTTTTGAAGTCATAATATCTGAAATACAGAAACAAGCCCAGCAATATACGGAGGAAACCCAAATTGGAAGAAACACAGCAGAAAAAGAATTAATAACAACTCTAAAGAAGACATGGATAAAAAAAATTGAGGAGATCAGAAATATGATGGATTCCTTGAATGAGCAATACAGAAAAGAAATAGAACACATGAAACACAGTCAAAGAGATATAGAAGAACTAAAAATATCAATCACAAGTCTACAAAACTGGCTGAGTGAAAGCAAAGATAGAGTTTCAGATCTTGAAGATGCTGGAGCTGCTAGTGAAAAGTTGAGAAAGGATCTCTTAAAAACAATGAGAATGCAGGAAAAAGTAATCCATCACTTGAAAGATGAGGCCAGGATGAACAAGGTGAGAATAATTGGTATCAATGAGAATGAAGGAGTCAATACAAATGACATAAAAAGAATTTGGGGAGAAATAATAGCAGAAAACCTCCCAAGTATGAGGAAACAATCCAACATTCAGGTGACTGAAGCATACACAACACCAAATAGCCTCAAGCCAAGTAGAAACACACCGAGACATATAATAGTTAAGATCCCAGAAATCCAACACAAAAATAATATACTGAAAGCCGCTAGAGAGAAGAAGGAGCTCACATTCAAAGGAAAACCCATCAGAATTACAGGCAACTTCTCTACACAAACAATGAAGGCAAGGACAGCATGGAGCAGTGTTCTTCAAGTCCTACAAGAAAACAAATTCCAGCCCAGACTAATATACTCTGCAAAACTCTCTTTCAAGTTTGATGGAGAAGTGAAATACTTCCACGACAAAGAACAACTAAAGAATTTCATCATGACAAAGCCATCCCTTCACATGCTGCTGAACGATGTTCTAGAGAGAGACCACAATGACCAGAACTCCATGAATGAGAATGGAAGGAACCCAATAAACAGGACAGACAATTAAACACAGGTTACAAAGGTACAAACAACACCAGTCATGAAAAACATAAGTCAGCACATTTCAATCATAATGATCAATGTAAATGGATTTAATTCTCCTGTTAGGAGAAATAGACTGGCATACTGGATTAGGAAACATAATCCAACAATATACTGTATACAAGAAACACACTAAGCTCAAAAGGACATTCATAGGCTCAAAGTCAAAGGATGGAAAACAATACTACATATCCCAGCACCTCAGAAAAAAGCACAAGTAGCAATTCTGTTCTCAGAAAGTCTCAACTTCAAACCAAGAATGATCAAACGACAAAAAGAAGGCCACTATATATTGGTCAAGGGAAAAATTCAAGAGTAACACTCATAAATATTTATGCACCAAACACAGGAGCACCCAACTATGTAAGGCAAATCTTAAGGGACGTGAAAAACTTAATGTCTAAGAACACAATATTAACAGGAGAACTTTACACACCCTTATCTCAAAACGATAGGTCAACCAGACAAAAAGTTAGCAAGGAGTAGCAGAACTGAACCAGAGCTTGGAACAAATGGACCTGGTGGACATGTACAGAGTGTTCCACCCAACCACAGCTCAATACATACTTTTTTTCAGCTGAACACGGGTCATTTTGCAAAATACACTACATACTAGTCCAGAGGTCATGCCGAAGTATATGCAAGAAAATAGAAAATTTCCCTTGCATACTGTATGACCACAATGCAATGAAACTGGAAATAAATGACAAAAGAAACCAGAAAGACCCACTAAATTCATGGAAACTAAACAACACCCTACTCAGCAATCAAAGGGTTGCAGAAGAAATTGAACAATATCTACAATTCAATGAAAATTCAAGTACAACTTACCAAAATTTATGGGATGCAATGAAAGCAGTTCTTAGAGGGAAAATAATAGCTATGAACTCACACATTAGGAAAACAGAAAGGGAACAAATTAGCACCTTAATGTTGCACCTCCGACAACTAGAAAAAGAAGAGCAAACAAAACCCAGGGCACAAAGACGGGAAGAAATCATAAAGATTAGAGCAGAAATTAATTCAATTGAGATGAAATAAAAAACAGTTCAAAGAATCCGCAAATCAAAAAGTTGGTTCTTTAAAAAACTAAATAAAGTTGATAAGCCTCTTGCCAACCTCATCAAAAAGAGGTAAAAGAAAATTCAAGTACAAGCAATAAAGAATGAAAAGGGTGAAATCACCACAGACCCAGTGGAAATTCAGATGATGAATAGTTACTTCGAGAATCTTTATGCTCACAGAATAAAAGACACAGAAGAAATGGACAGATTCCTCGAAAGGTACAAATTACCAAAACTGAATCAAGAAGATATAACAACCCTCAATAAGCTGATAACAGCCAACGAAATATGAAACGTAATAAAAGACCTAAAAACAAAGAACAGTTCAGGTCCTGATGGATTCACAGCTGAATTCTATAAGAAATTTATAGAAGATATAATCCCCACACCCCACAAACTCTTCAGTGAAGTTGACAATGAAAAAGTCCTCCCAAAATCATTTCTGGAGGCAATTATAATACTGATTCCAGGGTGGGACACAAACAAAAAGGACAACTACAGGCCAATCTCCCTCATGAACATAGATGCAAAAATCTCAACAAAATCCAGGCAAATAGAATACAGCAAATTATCAAGAAGATCATACACCATGACCAGTTAAGATTCATCCCAGGGATGCAAGGATAGTTCAATATTCGAAAATCTATAAATGTAATACACTATATTAATAGACTGAAATCTAAAAACCACATGATCATCTCAATCCATGCAGAGAAAGCCTTTGACAAAGTCCCACCCTCATTCATTTTCAAGGTCCTACAGAAAATAGGAATAGATGGACTCTAACTTAACTTGATAAAAGCCATCTATGACAATCCAAAAGCTCGTATAATCCTAAATGGGAAAAAACTGAAATCTTTTACTCTTATATCAGGTACAAGACAAGGTTGTCCTCTATCGCCCCTCCTATTCAATATAGTGTTGGAATCCTTAGCAACAGCCATTAGAAAAGAGGGAGAAATAAAGGGAATAAGAATAGGTAAAGAAGAAGTTAAATTATCACTATTTGCAGATGATATGATACTTTACTTGGAAGACCCCAAAAATTCCACCAAGAAACTCCTAGAACTGATATAGAAATTCCGAAGCATAGCAGTACACAAAATCAATACTCAAAAGTCAATAGCATTCCTCTACACAGATAAGAAGCACACTGAAAGGGAAACAATAGAAACAGTACCTTTTACAATAGCACCGCGGAAACTGAAATACCTTGGGATTCACTTAACCAAAGAAGTCAAAGATCTTTTCACGGAAAATTACAGCACCCTAAGAAAAGAGATTATGGAGGATTTCAGAAAATGGAAAGATATTCCATGCTCCTGGATAGGAAGATCCAACATCGTGAAGATGGCCATACTCCCAAAATTGCTGTACAGATTTAATGCAATCCCTATCAAACTGCCACCAACATACCTCCCAGACATAGAGAAATCAATCCTAAAATTTATTTGGAACCACAACCTACCTAGAATAACAAAGGCAATCTTGGCCAATAAAGACAAGGCAAGAGGCATCACAATTCCTGATTTGAAATTATACTACAAAGCCACTGTGATAAAATCAACATGGCATTGGCAACAAAATAGACCTGAGGATCAGTGGAATAGATTAGAAGACACAGAGGCATCTATGAAAACACTCAGCCGTCTTATCTTTGACAAAGGGGCTACACAAGCTCACTGGAAGAAAGATAGCCTCTTTAACAAATGGTGCTGGAAATCCTGGCTTTCTACATGCCGAAAACTAAAACTTGACCCAGCTCTATCACCATGCACTAAGTTAAAGTCAAAATGGATTAAAGATATAAATATTAAAGCAGAAACACTCAGTCTCCTGGAAGAAAAAGTAGGAGGAACTCTTAAAGAAATAGGGGTAGGTAAAGAGTTCATGAACAAACATATATTCGCATGGGAAGCCCTTGAAAGAATCAACAACTGGAATCAACTCTTCTTAAGGAGCTTCTGCATGTCAAAAGAAATTGTCAACAGAGTGAAAAGACAACCCACAAACTTTGAAAAAATCCTAACTAATAATCAATCAGACAGAGGACTACTCTCTAGAATATATAAAGAACTAAGATATAACAGGACCCTCTAATTTAAAGACCCAATTCAGAAATGGGCATCTGAGATGAATACACACTTCTCAGAGAACGAAATTAAAGAAGCAAATAAATATATGAGAAAATGCTCCACATCACTAGCCATTCATGAAATGCAAATAAAAACAACACTGAGATACCATCTCACTCCAGAAAGAATGGCTATTATAAGGAAACCAACCAACAACACATGTTGGAGAGGTTGTGGAGAAAAGGTAACACTGCTCCACTGCTGGTGGGAATGTAGATGGTACAACCATTGTGGAGGTCAGTGTGGAGACTCCTCAAAACTGTCGGACTAGAAATCCCATTCAAGCTGGCTATCCCCCTACTGGGAATTTTCCCAAAGGAACTGAAAACATTGTACCATAGTGATATATGTGTACCTATGTTTAAAGCAGTGCAATGTGTGGTAGCAAAGTCTTGGAAACAACCAAGATGTCCATCACATGAGGAATGGCTAAAAAAAATGTGGTGTTTCTATATAATGGAGTATTACTCAGCTATTAAGAATGATAAGTTTGAAGCATTTATATTGAAGTGGATGCCACATATACTCATAAGTGAAATAAATCAGACACACATGTGTAAATATCATATAGCCTCCCTAGTATAACAAACGAAAAGCAGAAATACAAAAGGAAATGTGCGACAACAACTAAAATCAATTGAGTCAGATAAGCCAAAGTGAATGGCATATGCTGCGGAATACTATTCAGCTTTTCTTCTTGATGGTTAACAACCTAAGTTCCCAAATCAGAGTTAGAGAAATAGAAGAGCCACAAGGCCAGCCAACATTTTGGCTCTAGCCTTTAAGGTCAGTGAAGACTCAGGACATAGGAGAACCTGTACTGCAACATCTTGAAACTCAGGTGAGCTCCAAATTTTCTGAACAAGAATATTATGGAGCCACAGAGGAATGAGATCAAAGTTCTATAGTGTGCCTGGGGAGATTCACATGGAGAGAAAACTTTCTCTCAGGCTCTCACAGAGAGCAAACTGGTCAAGCATTGGCCATCACTTATCCACATGGATGACACAGACAAAGGATCTACAGAATAATGTACAGGACTACAAGATAAACCCCTTATGTGGACTTCACTGACCACATAAGAAACATAAAGTACATGTGTTGGTATATAAGTCTTGCTCTATCTAGGTCTTAACCATCCAGCAAAAAATTATACAAATGAAGTATACATCGTGAGGCCATAATATTAAGCTGAGCTGTAAATGGTCGACAACCTCTTTGAATAACTCACTATTGTTGTGGAATGCTGGACTGTGTTGGATTGTGTTGTTGAGTCCAAGCACCTAAGTTAGTTGAATGACAATGGAGTGCCCACTTTTGACAGTTGTAGAGAAAGGAAGGGGTATAGAAAGAAAAAATCATGATGTGTGTGTGTAAACAGTACAGTTGGGATAGATAACATTGTGCTTCTGCATAATCCTATGAGAGGTAAGATTTGCACTAATGGTGGTTGGACAGGATATTATGTCAGCTTCTAGTACTATGATCATCCACTAGGAAAATAATTATTTAGTTTTTTATATAATTCAGGTATAAAAAATAAGATAAGTAAACAGCTACACTCTTAATTTACTGATAAGTGACATCTGGTTTAATAATGTCTGTAAGTATAATATCATGTATGCACCTTGTACGATACCAAAACAGTATGAAAACAGTTTGCAATGTATTAGTTTATCAAATCTGTCTTGTTAAGATGTCTTAAAACGGTCTGATTGATGTTTGCACTTCAAAAAAATAAAAAATAAAAATAAATAAATAAATTTTTATGACCTTTTGTTTATATAGGAAATCATAAGGAGACACTCAAAAAATTTAAACATTCTAAATAAAATACATGCTCCTTTTAACATCAGCTCTGTACTTCCAGCAGTAACCATTGTCAGATCATGGTGTTCATTTTTAATATTTTTGCCATATTGAAATTATATGACATCATGTATAATATATTTGATTATGATTTTAATTAATAGTGTGTGTATATATATATATATATACATACATATATATATATATATATATATTAAAATTAATAGAACAAGCATACCTGAAATTTTGTTGGAGATTTAATAATAATCTGCTAAAGAAAAAAAAATGAAATATATACATATATACATATATATATATATATATTTGTATATTTTCAGAAAAGTATTTTCTATCAGATTGGCTTTGCAATATCCATTTCTGCTTAAATACTGTCAAGAATATTTCAAGCTATAAATACCTTATTCTTTTCTAGGTGTTACATTTGCTCCATTGTGTTGCATGTAACCATTAATTATTTGAATTGGATCGGGTTGTCATCAGACCATGATTCGTGTATCCTTTAGCAGTCCCCAAGTAGGAGGCCTGGCCCCTAGAGTTACCCTATTGGAAGGTGGAAAAACTGTGAAACAGCAGCCTGGCTGGAGGCCTTTACGTCTACTTAAGTTTTTTCCCCCAGAGGGGATGTAGGTCCCTCGTCCCTCTCCAGTTTTTGTTGGTGAGATAATTCATTCCTCTCACGGGTCCCCTGCTATTGTGTTGCCATTGGTAGTATTCATGCTGCAGAGCTGAACCAGGATCCCTGAATTTCTAGAATTGTGAACTAGATAAAGCTTTTTCCTAGCTAAGGGTAGCTTGTCTAGATATTTTATTGTAGTGGCAGACAATGTACTCACACACTTACGTTGTTGCCTATACTTTGCTTCCTATTTTTTCCACTATAGGTAGAGACAAAGAAAACAAACCATTGATTTGCAAGTGATTTTCAAAGTAAGGCATGAAATAGGATAGAAAATTGTGAATTTTATAAAATACTTACAAGAAAATTTAAAATACTTCCGGTAATCCTGAAGAAATAACCTAATCAGATTGCTCCAAATAGTCCATTGCTGTGTAGTTTCCACTAATCCTCTCCACTATTTTATATCACTTTACACAAAAGTGTCAGTCACATGACTAAAAAATTATGTCACTGTGCATTTCATTTTACACTTTAAAATTTGATGATGACTACTTCGTGGTGTGCACCTGTAATCCCAACTGTTGGGAGGCTGTACACAGGAGAATCACTATAAGTTTGATCTAGCAGTGAGACTCTGAACATCCTGTAGACCCTTCCCTAAAATACAAAAACAAAAAATGACTACTTTTGAGGATGGATGTATTTTATAATACTTACTCTTCATAATACAAACCTTTGTAATTTTCTTTTAACAATTTTGTATTTGTAGACTATTTATTAGATGCTTTTATTGAGTTAGATGTTTTACATGTGATACACATAATTGTCATCTGTTTACTTTTTCATATGACAAATGATCTCATCCCACCTCATCCTCTCCTCTCTCGTCTCCTCCCCTTCTCTCCTTTCCCATTTTTGTTATTCTTTGAGACAGCGTTTCACTATGTCTGGCCTTGAGCTCACTGTGCTGCCCAGGAGCTCCTTAAACTTGAGCTTCGTCTGCCTCAACCTATCAAGTGCTAGCATTACAGGTGTGCAGTATCATACAAGTTTATAATATGTTTCTCATACAGTCTTTTATTTTTTATACTTGTGTTTTGTGCATTTGGAGTATTAAATTTTGATATCTCTAAAGTTATTAAAATGATTTTTAAATCAATTTCATTTTTTCCTTTCCTTTTCTTCTAATCTTTATGAAAAACTTCTTTCTACTTTCTTGGCTGTGTTATTATATACAATATTTTGGCCTTCATGAAGAGTAGATTGGTCAAGTAAGTGCTGTGACTCATCCACATGGCTGACACTAACAAAAGATTCACTAGGTGCGGTATGTGGTTCCAGGGTAAATCCTGAGGGGATTTGACTGTCTTATCAGGTGGCAAAAGTCACATTTTTAGTTATATAGGCCTTGCTTTTACTTGATCTTAAATATCCAGCAAAAAGAATAACCACGAGGTATAAAAAGTAAAGCCATATAAATATGCTGAGCTGTAAAAGGCTCAATTCCAGAGCTGGGGAGATAATCAAGGCCTGGGAGATAGCTCAGTAGAATAAGCACTTGCCTGGCATGCATAAGGCCTGAGTTCAATCCTCAGTTCTGCCAAATAAAATAAAATAAAATAAAATAAGGCTCAAGTCAACAACTTCTGACATTGCTAGCTGTGCTGATAACTCACTATTATTATGGGCTATTGGAGTATATTGGCTTATTTTGCTGAATTCAAGTACCTACAATATTTGGACTGGCACCAAGTATGAAGAGGTTCTTCAAAGACTTCTTCAAATACAGCTTCTCTAACAAAAATGGAACACCCAACAAAACAAGCAAAGGGTATATAAATAAAGGACCATTTTGTAGGCATACATACACACACACACACACACAAACACACACACACACTACGATAGATATACAACTACTTTCTCTTAATTCCATGAGAAGAAAGGTTTGCACTAATATTGAATAACTACTACAAAGGCAACAATATGAATGTATTAACTATTGTAACTGTCTTACTAACCTGTTTTGAAACTGTTTCACTGCTATCTTATCTTTTTTCTCTTGCACACATATACATAGAAAAATGGATGCACCTTGAGATCATAATGCTCAGTGAACTTAATCACACACAGAATGTTAAATACTCTATAGTTTCTCTCATTTGAAAAGCTGGAAGTATAAAAATTTAGGGGCAAAACAAGAGGTAAACGATAGGAAACAGGGAGATACAGTTTTCCAAAGAGGAATCAAGGCAGCTAGGAGGGGAAAGAGAATTAAAAAGGGTCAAAGCTGCACGTGTATATGCACCAATTCCCACAGGAAATGTACTTACTATATATTGTCAATGTATACTAATAAAAAGAAATTCATAGTTACTGACCTTGGAATGTATTATTTCTGCTTTGGATCATTTAGTGCGATTTTTTGTGCTCTAATACATAAAATATATGCAAAATATTTTGTTATGTCTTTCTTTTATGAATGTTCTCTATTAGGAAGAATTCGTATGATAAATATGCTAAAAAGTCATGCATATTCATGAGTTACACATGTATGTACATGAAATGAAGCTGGCAAAATTTTATTATTCTTTGTGACTATCCTGTATGTTTGAGCTGAAAAAGGTACAAATAAATTTCTTACTATTGTTAATATGACATTGTTCATCTCTGCACATTCCCAATGTAATAATGATTGGTCAGCAATGGACTGCATGTAGGTTAGTGGCCACAACAGATTATAGTGGATTTAAAGAATACTTGTGATCTTCAGAATCCACAGTCCTTGTGATGTCACAGCACATTGTCATGTGTCTTATGATGTGGATGTAAGTAATCTACTACAATTTCAGCTGTGTAGCACTGCACCAAAATTAGAACCATACCTATGTGATATGATATCAATAATATTTAATAATTATACCAAATGACTATGCTATTGGTTCATGTATTTTTCATCATTATTTTAGAGTATAATCTGACTGTATATTCATACATAGGAGGGAAATAAATATATACATAGATAGACAAGAACTGAGGCTGATTTTCATGGGGCTCCTGAAGGTTTTATGGTCACAAAAGGTGAGAGTTTCATTCCTCTATGTCCCTGAACTTCGTTTTGGGGACATCATGGGAGCAGAAGACTGTCATACTGGTGACCTTGACCTTGGGAATGTTCTGTCTATGATTACAAAAAAGTGCACATTGTAAATATGCCAAAGAAAGTCACACACTCTTGAGATTGTATGTAGACTTGGATACATATAAGCAGTTGGATGTGTTTGGATTTGAATTTTTAACACAAACTTTATAGGTGAAAAATAAAATTTAGAAATGCTAACATTAGAACAAAGTTTGTAAAAGAAGTGTTCAAAAAGCGGATATATTTCTGTATAACTATAAAATGTGTTTATGTTTTCAAATAAGCACTATTGCCAAAGAGCAAAAAGGGTTTAACAATGAAAAATAAAAGTAGATACAGAAAGTTAAGGGTTCTATATGTTTGAAGGAAGACAATTATATTTTTATAAATTGATGTAGCCCAAATGTGTGGGGTTTATAAAGTTGATAACTGTGTACTACCATACACAATGTTTGGGCCTTCAAAGGATGCACTTCTTACAGGGTAGTCCCTCGCTGCAGCTTCTGGTCATGTAGCATCACTCATAGTAAGTCTCCCATATCACTGTACTTTTAAAATCTTTCATAGTATATTTTTAACATACCTTTCAATGTTTAAATGAGATTGGGTACATCAATTCTCACGTTTGCTGCATGTATGTGTAGCTTAGGTAAAGTAGTCTATACCACACAGTCTAAGTGATACCTGGCTATACCATCTAAGGTTGTGTAGGTACGTTGTGATATTTGCATAATGATGACATCACCTGACCCATTTTTTAAAATATATCCTTTAATGCATTTCTTAGAATGTCAGTGAGTGACATATTACTATAATTATATCTGATTTTTTTTCTTGTCCTTTAAAATAAATTCTATTTTTAGAGCAGCTTTAGATTCACAGAAAAAGTGAACAGAAAGTACAGAATTGTTATATATCTCAAGCCCTATCTTCTCCACCTGCATGGGAGTATTAATATATCAAAATGACTGACACATGATTATCATACCAACTCCATGGAATGTTAGCTTTCTGTCTTGGACATTTAATTTCTTCAAGTTTGAATAATATATAATGACAAAGATCAACTATTATAGTGTCATATTGGCTAATGACCTTGAACTAAAAATTCTTTGTTCTTCCATTTTTCATCCTTGATCTCCCTTGCCCCTCTAGCCTGTGTCTACACATTACCTCCAGTTTTCTTTTTCAGAAACATGAATTCCTAGACTCATATAGCATGGAATCTCTTCAGTTGACTTCTTTTCACTCACAATATGCATGTAAGATCCCTCCAAGTCATTTAAGGGATTGATAATTCACTCCTCATAAGTGCTGTATTATATCCCATCGTCTCAATAGACCAGTTTATTTCTCCATTAGCCTAATCTAAGGAAGATTTCAGTTGTTGCCAAATTTGTTTTTTTTTCCATTTTATTAAAGAACAAATAGCAATGAGACAGTTTCAAATCAAATTAGAGGACAGATTCAATAATTAATACACTGCATATTGTTTTTATAGTGATTTTTTGTGGTACAAGGTGCATTCTTGATATTCTATTTACAAACACCATTAGAGCAGATGTCTGTAATCAATGAACTAAGACAATGTAGCTGTATACTTATTTTTTAAAGCTGAATTATAGTACAGTTTCAATAATAAATACTTTCTGCCTAGTTATCTTCCTAGTGGTTATCCATACTACAAGAAGCTGACAGAATATACTGTCCACACACTATTAGTGCAAATCTTGCTTCTCATAGAATTATACAGAAGAACTACATATTTATCCTAATTGTATGGTTTATAAAAACACAGAATGGTTCTTCCTTTGTATCCCCCCCCCTTTTTTTTGTTTAGTCCTGTCAAAGATGGGCATTCCATTATCATACAATTATTATAAGTGCCTGAACTCAAGGAAATAATCAAACACAGTTCAGAAGTCCACAATAATAGTGGGTCATCTGAGGAGATTGTTGACTAGAACCATTTGCAGCTCTATTTATTATTATGGCTTTACTTATATACCTCATTTTTATACTTCTCTGCTGGATGTTTGAGACAGAGATAAAACAAGACATATGTAACAAAAAAATGAAACTTTTGTATCTGATGAGGTCAGTCAAGTCCCCTCAGGGTTTATCCTGTACCCCTGTACCTCACCCTGTAGATCCTTTGTCAGTGTCAGTCATGTGGATGAGTCATGGCCATTGCTTGACCAGTTTGCTGTCTGGGAGAGCCTGAGAGAAAGTTTTCTCTCTATGTGACTCTCCCTACACACACTATAGATCATCAATCGCATTCCTCTGTGGCTCCATCATCTCCCTGATCAGAAAAGCTGGAGCACAACTAAGTTTCATGATGTGAGAGTACAGGTTCTCCTATGTCCTAAGTCTTCACTGACCTTGAAAGGTTAGGGCCAAAATGTTGGCTGACTAAAATGTTGGAAGGGCTGTGGAAGCCCTTCCACTTTTCCAATTTTTGATCTGCAAACTTAGGTTGTTAACCATCGAGAAGAGAAGCTGTTTAGAAACCTGCAACATGTGAAGTTCAGTTTACCCTATCTGACTAAATTCTTTTTAGTTGTTGTTATACTTTTATATTTATATTTCTTCTTTTGATTTATTATATTCAGGAGTTTATAGGATATTTGCACATGTATTTCTGGCTTATTTCACTTATGAGTATATGTTCAAGTGGCATCCACTTCAATACAAATGCTTCAAGTTTATCATTCTTTATAGCTGAATAGCATTCCATTGTATAGACATGCCACATATTTTTCAACCATTCCTCATGTGACAGGCATCTTGGTTGCTTCCAAGATTTGGCTATCACAAATTGTGCTGCTATAAACATAGGTACACATATATCACTGTGATATGATGTTTTCAGTTCCTCCAAGAAAATGCCCAGTAGGTGGATAGCCGGCTTGTATGGGATTTCCAGTCTTACTTTTATGAGGAGTCTCCACACTGATCTCCACAAAGGTTTCACAAGTCTACATTCCCACCAGCAGTGGAGAAGGGTTCCCTTTTCCCCACATCCTCTCCAACATTTATTGTTAGTTGATTTCTTTAAGATAGCCATTCTTTCTGGAGTGAGATGGTATCTCATTGTTGTTTTGACTTGCATTTCACGAATGGCTAGTGACATGGAGCATTTTTTCATATATTTATTTGCTTCTTTAATTTCATCCTCTGGTATGTGTGTATTCATCTCAGATGCCCATTTTTAGATTGGGTCTTTAAATTTGAGGACCCTAATATACCTTAGTTCTTCATATATTCTAGAGAGCAGACCTCTGTCTGAGTGCTTATTTGTTAGGATTTCTTTGAAATTTCTGGATTGTCTTTTCAGTTTGTTTACAATTTCTTTTGACATACAGAAACTTCTCAATAAGAGTTGATCCCAGTTGTTAATTCTTTCAAGTGTTTCCCATACAAATACATGTTTATTCATGAACTCTGCATACCCCTATCACTTCAAGGGTTCCTCTTACTTTCTCTTCCAGGAGATTGTTTCTGTTTTAATGTTCATATCTTTGACCCATTTTGACTTTAGATTAGTGCATAGTGACAGACCTGGGTCAAGTTTTGGTTTTCAGCATGTAGAAAGCCAGTTTTTCCAGCATCCTTTGTTAAAGAGGCTACCTTTCTTCCAGTAATCATGTTTTGCCACTTTGTAGAAGATCAGGTGGCTGAGTGTGTTTGTAGAAGCCTCTGCATCTTCTAATCTATTCCATTGATCCTCAGGCCTATTTTGTTGCCAATACCATATTGATTTTATCACAGTGGCTTTGTAGTGTAATTTCAAGTCAGGAATTCTGATGCCTCCTGCCTTGTCTCTGTTGGTCAGGATTGCTATTCTAGGTCTTTTCTGGGTCCAAAAAATTTTAGGAACAATTTCTCTTGGTGTGGCCGGTATGTTGGTGGCAGTTTGATAGGAATTGCATTGAATCTGTACAAATAGTTTTGGGAGTATGGCCATATTCACGATGTTGGTTCTTCCTATCCAGGAGCAAGGAATATCTTTCCATTTTCTGAAATCTTTAATGATCTCTTTTTTAAGAGTACTGTAATTTTCTGTGAAAAAATCTTTGATGTCTTTAGCTAGATTAATTCTGAAATATTTCACTTTCCTTCATTCTATTGTAAAAGGCAAAAGATGTATACGATCTGAAGAGAAACCAGAATATCCTAGGTGCTATTGTAAAAGGTATTGTTTCTCTAAATTCCCTCTTAGTGTGTTTGTAATCTGTGTACAAGAATGCTATTGAGTTCTGAGTATTGAATTTGAATCCTGCTATTCTAATTTCTATATCAACTCTAGCAGCTTCCTGATGGAGTTCTTTGGGTCTATGAGTAAAGTATCATATAATCTGTAAATAATGATAATTTAACTTCTTCTTTACCTATTGTTATTCCTTCTATTTCTCTTGTCTAATGGCTCTAGCTAATGATCCCAGAACTGTATGGACTAGGAGTGGTGACTGAGGACATCCTTGTATTGTATCAGATGTAAAAGTAAAAGATTTCAGTTTTTCCTAATTTAGAATTATGTTAGCTGTTGTTTTTTCTGATAGGCAGCTTTTATCAGGTGGAAGTAGAAGCCTTCTATTCCGGTTCTCTTTAGGACTTAGAATATGAATGAAGGACATTTTCAAAAGCTTTTTCTGCATCATTTGAGATGATCATGTGGTTTTTAGATTTTATCTATTAATATGGCGTATTCCTTTGATAGATTTTCAAATATTGTACCATCCTTGTGTCCCTGAGATGAATACTACCTGGTCATGTTGTATGATGTTCTTCATGATTTGCTGTTTTCTATTTGTTAGGACTTTATTGAGTATTTTTGTGCCTATGTTCATGAGGGAGATTGGCCTGTAGGTCTCCTTTTTGGTTGTATCTTTCCCTGGTTTTGGAATCATAATAATACTTGCCTGCAGAAGTGATTTTGGGAGGACTGCTTCCTTTTCAATATCATTGAATGATTTGAGGAGTGTAGGGATAATATCTTGTATAAATTTCTTGTAGAATTCAGATGTAAATCAATGAGGACCTGGACTTTTCTTTGTTGGCAGGCTTTTAATTATGTCTCTTATTTTGTCAGCTGTTATTGGCTTATTGAAAGTTGTTATGTCTTCTTGATTCAGTTTTGGTAATTTGTACCTTTTGAAGAATCTGTCCATTTCTTCTGTGTCTTCTATTCTGGAAGCATAAAGATTCTCGAAAAGGTATTAATAATCTTCTGAATTTACCCTGAGCCTGTGGTGATTTCACCCTTTTCATTCCTTATTCCATGTATTTGAATTTTTTCTTTCCTCCTTTGCTGAGGTTGGCTAGGGGCTTATCAACTTTATTTAGTCTTTCAAAAAAAACAGCTTTTTGATTTGTTGATTCTTTGAACTGTTTTCTTCATCTCAAATGAATTAATTTCTGCACTAATGTTTACGATTTCTTCCTGTCTATGCACTCTGGGTTTTGTCTGCTCTCCTTCTTTTAGATGTTGTAGGTGTAATATTGGAGTGTTTATTTGTTTCCATTCTGTTTTCCTAATGTGTGAGTTCATAGCTATGATTTTCCCTCTGAGAACTGCTTTCAGCACATCCCATAAATTCTGGTAAGTTGTGGTTGAATTCTCATTGAATTGTAGATATTGTTGAATTTCTTGTTGAATTTCTTCTGTCAGCCATTGATTGCTGAGTAGGGTGTTGTTTAATTTCCATGAATTTAGTGGGTTTTTCTGGTTTCTTTTGTCATTTATTGCCAGTCTCATTGCACTGTGATCTGATAATATGCATGGGATGATTTCTTTTTTCTTTCAGACACTTAAGCATGACTTATGCACTAGTATGTGGTGTATTTTGGAAAATGACCTATGTGAGGCTGAAAAAAATGTATATTTAGCAGTGGTTGGGTGGAACACTCTATACATATCCACCAGGTCCATTTGTTCCAAGCTCTGGTTCAGTTCTGCTATTTCTTTGCTAATTTTTTGTCTGTTTGATCTATCTTTTTGAGGTAAGGGAGTGTTAAGGTCTCCCATCAGTTGTGTTCTTGAATATTAGATTTTTCATGTTCATCAAGAGTTGTCTAACATAGTTGGGTACTCTTGTGTTCAGAGCATAGATCTTTGTGAGTGTTACCTCTTTCTCTTGAATTTTTCCCCTAACAAATATATAGTGGCCTTCTTTGTGCCATTTGATAATTTTTGGTTTGAAGATGAGACTGTCTGAGAACAGAATTGTTACTTCTGATTTTTTCTGAGCTGATGGGTCATGTAGTATTGTTTTCCATGCTTCGGCTTTAAGCCTATGAATGTCTTCTTGAGTTAAGTATGTTTCTTGTATACAGCGTATTGTTGGATTTTGTTTCCTAATCCACTGTGCCAGTCCATTGCTCTTAATTTATAAATTGAGTCCATTTACATTGATGGTTATAAATGGAATGTGTTGAATTATGATTGTCATGGTATTTATCTGCTGTTGTTTACTCCTTTGTATCCTGTGTTTAATGGTTTGTGTTGTTTATTGGGTTCCCTCAGTTCTCATTTGTGGAGTTCTGGTCATTTTGATCACTCTCTAGGATATCTTTAAGTAGCCTGTGTATGGATGACTTCGACATCATGAAATTCTTTATTTGTTCTTTGCCATGTAAGTATTTCACTTCTCCATCAAGATTGAAAGAGAGTTTTGCAGGATATAGTAGTCTGGGCTGGAATTTTTTTTCATAGAGGACTTGAAGAACTCTGCTCCATGCTCTACTTGCCTTCATGGTTTGTGCAGAGAAGTCAGCTGTAATTCTGATGGGTTCTTCTTTGAATGTGATCTGCTTATTTTCTCTAGCAGCTTTCAGTATATTATTTGTGTGTTTGATTTCTGGCATCTTGACTATTATATGTCTCGGTGTGTTTTTACTTGGGTTGAAATCATTTATTGTTCTGTATGCTTCGGTAACCTGAATGTTGGATTGTTTCCTCATATTTGGGGAGCTTTCTGCTATTACTTCTGCCCATATTCTTTTTATATCATTTGTATTAACGCCTTTATTCTCATTGATGCCAGTTAATCTCACATTTTTCATCTTGGCATCATCTTGCAGGTGATGGATTATTTTTTCCTGCATACTCCTGGTTTTTAAGAGATCCTTTCTCACCTTTTCACTAGCTGCATTAGCATCTTCCAGATCTGAAACTCTGTCTGTTTTCATTCAAACAGTTTTGTAGACTTGTGATTGCGATTTGAAGTTCTTTTCTATCTCTTTGACTCTGCTTCATGTGATCTGTTTCTTTTCTGTATTGCTCATTCCAGGAATCTGTCATATTTCTGATCTCTACTTTTTTTTGGTCAATGTCTTCTTTAGAGGTAGCTATTAATTCTTTTCTGCAGAGATTTTTCCAAATTGGATTTCCTCCATACATTTCCATAATTGATTCTCTACCACAGATGCTGTGATTTCAAATAATTTTTTTATTTCAGAAATTATTTCTGCTTTGAGTTCCTCTTTGCCTTTCTGCTGCTGTTTCTTTGCTTGCAACGCTGTTACTTCATACATTTCAGCTGGGTAGACTAGTGTTTTCTGCACTTGTTCTCGTTGGGTATTGGGTTTCCTCATATACTTCTGTATTTGATTCATTTCTTCAGATTCTATGTATTAAAAAATTTCTTTTTTTTTACATTTTAGGTGTTAATTTTGTTCTGAGTTCCTTTATACCTTTCTGCTGTTGCTTCTGCCTCAGTTAATTCATTCATTTCAGCTAGTGTCCTCTGCAGTTATTGTTGGACTCATGGCCTGAGATTGCTTTTTGCTCCTTGTCTTTGTCATTTTGTATAGCACTGACTTCTGACCTTTTGTGTAGAGCTTTGGTGCAGTTACAACCTTAGCGTGTTATGACATTCAGGTGCCAGTCTATTAAATTTTAGATTATCCAGTTATGCCTGGCCTGAATCTAACTGTTGTGTTCAGTTCCTTTTTGCTGCAGCTCTTCTGATATAATTGTGAGCCTGTGGTTCCCCTCTGTTTTGTCTCTGGGCCAGGGAGCACTGGGGAACAAAACAGCTCTCCCACACACTCACCAACTGGGTGAGCATGGTTTGAGTGGCGTAAGATTTGGAAAAATTCTCTCTTTCTCACTGGCTTGGGGGTAGAGGTTCCAGGGAGTTGGCATTCAAGTTGGTCTGGCATGTCTCAGGCCCATCCTTCACTCACTTGGAGGTCTTGTGGGCAGGGGCTTCTGATGGTGTGGAGTGCGTGGGGGGAGGGGGGAGCCAAAGGCTCTCCCACACACTCACGGAACCGGGCTCTCATGGAGGTGTGGAGAATGTCAGAAAAATTCCCACTCCCTCGGGGGACTTGGTGGCACGGGCTCCCGGCGATTGCTGGGCAATTCGGTCTGGGGTGTCTCAGTTGGTGCCATATTTGGGCAGTTATAAATATTTGCTGCTGTAAACATTCTTTAGTGGGTTTTTGTGTGGTTAGATCTTTCCAACTCATTTGCTTAAAATCCAGGTAGGGATCAAATGATCACCAGCATTTCCTCTAAGAAACTGCCAAATTGTCTTCCAAAGTATTTTTTTTTCATTTCCACCAACAAGGAATGGGAGTTCCTATTGCTCCAAGCCCTCTATAGCCTTTGTTCTTGTCAGTGTCCTGGATGTTTCAGCATTTTAATTGTGTGTGGTTGTCACTGTAATTTGCCATTCTCTAAAGATATGACATTGAATATTTTTTGACATATGTATTTGCCATATATATCTTCTCTGTTGAGATCTTTTGGATCTTTTTGTTACTTTTTTATTGGATTGTTCATTTCCCAATACCATGTCATTTTGATTACTATATCTTTATAGTTTTCTTTCCTTTCCCTTTTTGTTGATAACGATGCAATCCAGGTTCTCATATATACCTAACAAGGGATCTTCCAGTTAGTGACACCTGCATCCTTTCTTTAAAAAAGGAGTTTTAAGACAGGTAAATTGTGAGGCTTCAAAATTTCAATTCTTCTGTCTCTTACTCTCAAGTAGCAGAAACCACAGGCATGCATCATCATGATCTTTATAGTAATCTTGAATTCAGTAATGTCGATCTTCCAATGTCATTGTTCTCCTCTATATCATGTTGGCTATTCTGGGTCTTTCACCATAGTATATTGTGTTATAAGTAGTTGAATCAGTACATCCATCCAATTAGCTCTGGAGGATCACTGTAGCAAGGCCATATAAATTATTATTGAAAAGACTAATAAATTAAAGAACTTACTAAGGAGGTAACATGCAGAAGTCTATGGGATCAAGCTAAACTAAATGGGTGGATAAGAATGGGAAAAGTCCTACTGATGAGTTCCATCATTAGGGAAAAAGGGAAACCCCCCCAAAAAAACAGACATGAAGGAATTTTATTGATGCTTTTAAGTGTTACTAGGACACGTTCAAAACAAAGGCAAAACAGGATGGTTAGATAGAGATTGGACTTACCTCATGGGTTCACCTCATCATCTGGATATGCTGAGTTTTTTTCTAAATAATTTTATTGAGAAACAATTAACAATGAGACAGTTTCCAAATTGATTAGTAGGCCAGTTTCAATAATTAATACATTGCATTGTTGTATTAGTGGTTATTCATTGTACAAGATGCAGACACGATATCCTGTCCAAAAACACTATTTGACCGAATTTTTCTGTTGATTGAATTAAGACAATGTAGCTGTATATGTATCATAAGTATTTCACATATACAGATTCAAAATGGTCATTCATTTGTATCCCCTATTTTTCTTTTGTTTTGTCAGAGAAGATAGTCCCATTGTCATCTAAATACTGTAGGTGCATGAATTCGGCAAAATATTCCAATATATTCCAGTGGTCCATAATAGTAGTAGATTATCCACAGGCCTGGCAATGTCAGAAGTTGTTGCCTTGAGCCTTTTACAGCTCAGCATATTTATATGCCTTTACTGTTTATACCTCATTTTTATACTTTTCTGCTGGGTGGTTAGACCAAGATAAAGCAAGGCCTATATAATAAGAAATGTAAATTTTGCATCTAATAAAGGCAGTCAAATCCCCTCAGGATTTACCCTGAATCCATGTAGTACAGTTTGTAGATCCTCTGTCATTGTCAGCCATGTGCATGAGTCATGGCCGTTGCTTGACCAATTTGCTCTGTGAGGAAGCCTGAGAGAATGTTTTCTCTCCTTGTGACTTTCCTTAGGCACACTCTACATCATCGATCATGGGGGATGTTCTATTTATAGTATTTTTTGTGCAGGTATTGTGGCATATGTTAAAATGATAGAGGCTTATAATTTTTTTCAACAGACATATATATGTTAGAAAAATTCAATTCTATGCATAAAATAACTCAGCAGCAGTTTAATTTAAACTTCAACAAACCAGCATGTTGAGATGAACTGACATCTTCATATTTTCTTCCTATTCTTGAATATGGATTATGTCTCTAATTATTTGGTACTTATTTTACTTATTTTATCAAAACATTTGAGCTATTCTCATACAAATATTGTACTCATTTTGATAGGTTTCTAAGTATTTCATTTTTAGAGTGTTGTTGCAAATGATACTTTTTATTTTAAAATTTAACTTGCTTATTGAAGATATACAGGAAAAAAACAATTAACTTTTATATTGTAACCTTCCATCCATCTAACTTTCTTTAATTTCGTATTTATGAAACTTTTGTCATTTTTTTTGTATGTGAGTAATCATGTTATTTGTAAGAAAAGACAGTGGTAGTTCTTCCTAGTTGGCATGCATTTCTTCTTACTGCACTAATATGGACTTCAGAAGGAATGCTGAAAAAAGGTGGTGAGAGGGAAATCCTTCCCTTATTCTTTGTCTTAGGGCCAACACTTCTATTTTCTCACTATCAAATCAGTATTAACTATACTGTTCTTTTGATGGTGGAGGAAGTTCTCTATTGTTAGATTTCTGGGAGATTATATCTTTAATGCATAATGGATTTTTAAAGAGCTTTTTCTGCATCAACTATTATAGTCATGTGAATTTTCTTTTTTAGTTTCCTAATGTCTCCCTTTATTATTTCCAAATTTTGGAACAATTTGCATGCCAGATACTAAGTCCGTTAAAGGCCAGGCTCTGAAAATTTTAATTAGGAACAAGAACTCTGTTGGAAGTTGGATTACAGACCATATATGTTATGTTTTGAAAGAAAAGTATTCTGCCATTATATATATTTTTATTATGTCTTGAGACATTGAAGGAGACTGATATTAAATGTGCTGGTGTAATTAATCTAATGGAAGAAATTGCAAGGCAACCCATTGTCAAGGCCAAGGCATGAACAATGTGGTTCCTTTGAGTCAGATCTACATTGAAAATTAGAAATAAAACACTCATTTGAAAAGATTAGAGTTTCATGATACAGAAAGAGCCTACAAATTTGGACCATGGAAAATGTTTTTCCTGAAAAGATTAGCATAAAAAGAAGCCAAGTAGTTTTTACTGTAATAACAGTAATGCTTACTATGGATTGAGGGCTTCTCAGCCATCAGTGGGACCCCATTCTTACATGCGTCAAAATGTGAAAATGAAAGACTTTCCTCTGGGAAGAATGACTAAATCTATGTTACATAAAGAATGGCACCTGAGACTTTTTCTTTGCTGGAACATGAGTTGAATGCTATGATATGTATCTGTACTGTTCCTCAAAGACTCACATGCTTGGAAAGTGTCTGAGTGATGGGGACTCTGTAGCTGACTTGCTGTTAGAGTGTAGGGCCAAGTTCCTGGAAGGTGTGACCTAGAAGGGTATAGTTTTCCCCTGGTTCCTTTTTTCATACTCCACTTCCTTGATGACAGGGTGTAAGCCATTTTCCTCTGCTCAGAACTTTCTGTCATGCAGTTTCTGCCTTGTTCCCAGCTAGAAATGGATTGAAACCTCTAAAAACTGATCCCAAATCAGCTTTGCCTCTTTTAAATTATGATTATAGATATTTTGTTCCAGCTATAAAAAAGTAACTAAGGCGTTATTCAAGATTATTATTTGTGGCCTTGATAATGGTAAAATGCATGTTTAGATAACCCCTTTCAATGCTTTCACCACATTTTAAGTGTTATTTAATTATTCCTAACTATAGGGACTATTTTAATTTGAAAAATTGATAACAGATACACATTATGATTTAGATCTGGATTGTAATACAAAGCCTGATGTTTTTGCAAAGTTCTTTTAACATGGGGCCAATGTTCATGTGTAAATTAGGCCACATATTAGCTCCTGGCTGACTTGATGCTGGGAGGGTAGGGCATGGTTGATGGAAAGCCATTGAAGGTACAGCCTTGAAGGTAATATCTCTCTTTCTCTGGGTTCTCTTTGCTGTCTGCTTTCTGTATGCCTTGACATAAGCCAGCTTTCATCAGCCACACCCCTCTGCCATGCTGTTTATGTCTTGGATCTGGCTGACCATGGGATGAAATCCAAAGCCAAACACACCTCTCCTCCTTCAAGCTGAGGGTGGTTGTGATTATGTCCCAACAAAGAAAAAGTAACTAGGGTAGTGCATATAGATAAAATGGATAAGTACACATTCAGTGCTAATAGAGAAGGAACTAAAGGAAGTACCTAAAGCTGCCTTTACTTCTGCCTTGGCATTTGGTAGCTGACCTATAGTAAGTAGATAAACCTCTCAGAGACATAGTTCTCACTTCTGGACTTTAAATGAGACAGTGTCATAGTGGCCACTGCGGCTTCATGTGGTCTGTGAATCCCTATTATTTTGTGCTTGAGGACATATACGTGTATCCTATGAGGCACAAATGTAAGAGTAGAATTAAATTGTCATACTTATTTGGATGTTTTATTTGACTCATTATGTCAAAAGTTATCATTCCAATATGAATTCAACCTGAACAATAATTAATTTAGATTTTACACTCAATCTTTCAGTCATTGAAGTCAAGATATAGTCTATACTTCAGGATATAGCAATTTAAATGCTCCATATTTAGGGGAAATATTTAATCCTATATTTCATAAAAGTAGACCTACATATTCAAGTATGTTCCACATGTATTTACTAGTTTTCTAGTGTCCACTCTCAAATTTAATTGTAAATTAATTGCAATAAGATTTCAAACTCACTTCCAGTCACAGTAAAGATATTTCCAACACTTACCACCTAAGTGTGACTTTCATCTACCTTTTCAGATGGCTTGGGTTTATTCTTTCTAGTAGATTTCATTTTAGATTGGTAAACAAATAGCAAATGTTGTATAATGTAAGCCTCACCATAATGAATCCCACTGAATGTTTCAAGAAAGTTTGTTTTCAGTAAATTTTGAAATAATTATTTCTATGTGATTGAAAGAACAATATGTATGTTATTTTGGCAAAGTCAGGTTCTCAGAATGATGTTTATATGAAAAGAGGTTCATTAAGGTCCAAAGATGACAGTAGAAGGGAGATGGTATGGCCATCTGCCATTGCTCTCTGATATGACAATTTCAACTGCCTAAAAACATCAGCAAACATAACTGCATCATTACTAACCAAAAGTTTTCACAGCAGCAAATAACATTTAGAGAACTTTCACAAACTTGACCACTATTCAGCTATATTCAAAAAGTAGAGATAGTATCACTACTGTTTAAAAAGAAATGCCCCACAGTGGAGCAGAGTTCGCATTAATCAAAATAGTAGTGCGACTGGATTATCTTAAGAAGGAAGGGTCTTCTCCCAAAATGCCTGCAGCCTGGTCAGCTGGCCATGTGCAGCTTGCTAATTTCTACAACAATAGAAACAGGACTAAAATGAAAGCCACATAAGCACCTACATTTTACAGTGGTCTCCTCAGTGTGTGTTTCAGGATACTTCAAAGGGTTCCAAGTTAATGAATCATCTTGTGTTCTCTATTTTTAAAAACTGCAGCTTAAATGACCAGAAAAACCGGAAAAAGAAAGTGAAGAGAGAGAGAGAGACAGAGAGAGAGAGACAGAGAGAGAGAGAGACAGAGAAAGAGAGAGACAGAGAACTTTTAAAATGTTCAATTTGTTTATGGGAATGTATTTTTATCAGGTCGTATGAAAATATTATTTTATTACACTAAATTTAACACAATTTTAATGTTACTGTTTAATATAACATAATTTTATTATACTATTATTAGTTTACATAATATTTGTATATAATTATTTACAAGATGCAAATCTGTATTAATGCGTAATAAAGCTCTGTTTTCAAAAGACAATTTTTGGCCTGAGAATCACAATCATTAATGAGAAAGTATAAATAAATCTGATAATTTTCACTCTAGTTCATTTCATACAGGAAATGCGTGTTCTTCTATCTGTTCTAGCAAGAGAAAGAAATGAGACCCTGTGGTACGTCCCATAGAAGGTCGAGAAAATTCGAAATCTCACCAGAAGCCTGAATTTCTGCCACATTGACCAGTGCAAGGGAGGCACCCTGGGCTTCCCACTTCTCACCCACACTCAACCCCACACCTTGAATGGCCGAGAATGAATGAGTGCTACACAGAGAATTTATTGAAGCATCTGGCTTTATTTTACTCCAGATCTAAAATCCACATTCATAAACTACTCACTCTTCGTGTGTGATAGTTGCTATAATTAACATCTTCAGGCTTGACTCCTTTCATAACCATTGGGAAACATACTGGGTAAAGTATTGGTGAAATGGATTTTAACATGGAAGGCAAATGGTCAGGCAGAGGCCTCTTCCCAGATGTTAAGTGGGGTGAACTCTGAAGAAGGATTTCAAACATGAGCCACATTTGTGTAGAAGGCTCTGACCATGAGTATTTAGAGGAGTTCAGGTCTGTTTGCTCCTGTTGCAATGAGCCTTACTCTTTATCTAATCCTCACAAGCTTTCAAAAGAATACTCTTTTTATTTGTTTATTTTAATTGGTATTTGTTCAACTGAAAACATATTTGTTTATCATTGGTTAAGTCTAATACTCTTGGTTTTACTATTAGGAAGCCATCAGAGAGGTGAAGGTTATCAGTTTTTAAGCTAAAATCAGCTTGGCCAGGCATAATGGCATACTCTTGTGATGTTAGCACTCAGGAGGCTGAGACAGGTGAATTAGTATGAGCTCAGTGCCATCTGGGGCTACAGAGTAAGTTTAAGATCAGCTGGGAATACTTAGCAAGAACCTGTCCAAAATTAAATAAATAAACACTGGAAGAAAGATAGCCTTTTTAATAAATTCTGGTGGAAGAACTAGCTTTCCACATGCTGAAGGCTAAAATTAGATCTATGTCTATCACCATGTACTGAACTATGGTCAAAATGGATGAAAGATTTTTTTTTTTTTTGGTGGAACTGGGGATTGAACTCAAGCCCTTGCAACTTGCCAATCAAGCATTTATTCTACTGAGCTATCTCCCTGGCCCCTGATTTAAATATTACAAAGATTTAAATATTAAAAGAGAAAAAAAATAAATTTATGGAGAAAGTTGGTCATAATCTTGAAGACATAGGAGCACAGGGGTAAGCAGAGAGTTCTTGAACAAAATCCAAGCTACACTGGAAATACTTCAAATGATCAACAACTGGGATCTCATTTTTTTTTGAAAAGTTTCAACACATCAAAAGACACAACCAACAGAGTGAAAAGAAAACCCACAAACTTGGACAAAATTAGTCCACTGTCCTTTGGACAGAAGAAAAAAATAAGGCCCCAAAAATCCAAAGACCCAATTAAAAAATGGGCTTCTGAGATGAATACATACTTGTCAGTGAAGAAATACAAGAGGCAAATAAATATACATAAAAATGTTCAGCAGCATAGGTCATTCAAGAAATGCAAACTGAGACAACACTGAGATTCCATCTCATCTCAGAAAGAATAGCTATCATTAAAAAGTCAACCAATAACAAATGCTGGAGAAAAGGAACCCTTCTCCAGTGTTGGTGAGAGTGAGACTGGAACAACCACTATAGAAATCAGTGTGGCGATTTAAAAAAAAGAAAAAGAAAAACTAGGATTGGAAGTTCCATCCTACACTGCTATTTACCTCCTTAGTATTTTTCCAGAAAAAACTGAAAATAACACACCATATTAATACATGTGTACCCACATTGATAGTAGCAAAATCTGTCATACCTAAGTCTTAGAAACAACCCAAATGCCCATCAACTGAGGAATGGATAAAGAAGATGTGGGATTTTTACTCAGTTATCAAAAAATAAACTCAAGACATTTTTATGAAAATGGTTGCAACTAGTGACCATACTCATAACTCAAAGTAAATCAGACTTGCATGTGAAAACATCATATTGTCTCCCTAGTGTAAGAACTGGAAAAAGTAATACTGTTATTCATGCTAGCCTATTGAAAAAAAATACTTAATATTTTTCTGTCTAGCTTTTAATTTTTATACTGGTTTGAACCAATCACACAGTCTTATATCTGATAATATGAACAACTAATTTGAATACAACATGCAATATAATAACATTGTTGAATTACTTCTATCACTTTGTTTAGTGAAATTCTGTATTGTTTCTACTGTTTATTATTTTTTCATTACTTTTTTAAAATCTCTTTAGGAAAAAAAATTAAAAAATAAAGTGAACTTGGATCAGCTGCCTCTTGCTCACAGATTCCCTTAATGCAAGACAGAAAGAATATACTCTGGTAGCAGGTTTCTTTCTTGTTTTCCCATCTTAATCTTAAAGAATTGCATCTACACAATGATGCTACCAAAAGTCAGTAGCAAAAGTCCAACAGCTTGAACTCAATGTGCAGAGAGCAGGTGAAGGCCAGTTCCTTCTTTCAGAAGGTTTGTTTTCTATTTAGACAGCTTTGAACTCACTATAGCCATGGTTGTGGTCATCCAACCTTTCAATGGCATCTCAGAAAGTAAGTTGTCAAGAATTTTGGCTCCCTTCTCCTCTTATCTTCGAAGGTATTTGCAGCAAGAATGTCCACCCTGAATTTTGGAATTCTTGTAAACATCTCATGCACATCTACCCTTTCTCTGGGTAACTTGGAATACATTTGTGCCAGTAACAATCTCCCAAAACATCAAGCAGAGGACCAGATTGATTTCTATCCAAACTCCATTTGCTGGAAAGCAGTTTGTTCACTTTGAAAGCAACCATGACTAATGCAAAAGTTTGATAAACAATGTCATCCTGAGAAAACTTCAGAAGGATTGTGGCCTTTCAAACCATAAAAACTATTTGGCTAAGAGATGCATAGAGACGCTGTTGCTTGTGTCTCCTCATGACCAGAACTGACTGGCCACTCCATGTGAGCCAGAACCTAATGCTTAACACTTTCTCTTACATGTCAAAACACAAATTCTTTTTTTGTTCCCAAACTATTAGGGATACAAGGCATTTGATAAAGATTTAGAAGTAAGAAAATGAAACAAAGGGAAAACAACAGAAAAATAAAAATCATTTTCCTATAGGGCTGAGTTCACCTCAGATGTGAAAAAATATTAATTTTTCTCTACTATGCCATAGTAATTCATCCCTCTGACTCGACCTCAATCTATACATCAGAATAACGATTTCTTAATGACACACTGTCCTTTGTTTAGTTTTATAGTGTCTCTTTTCAATCAAGGCAAAATTTGATGATATTATAATAAATAAGAAACAAACATTATTCAGAAGATTTGTATTACAATTCACCTAGCACTGTACTCTACAGGGTACAAAAATACCCACGCAAGTGAAAGTTCATATTTTCAACATATATGGTAGCATATCATCAATTTTAGAAAACAAGATCATAGTATACTTATCTTTCTATCCTGGAAATGATTTTACTCAGCAATGAGTCTCAGCCTTTTCCCAGTAGAATTGATTAGGTTAAATGAACATAGTTTCAATTTGCTAATTTAGAAAATAAGAATTCATTTGTATTGTACATGATGATAGAATACTCTGTACCAATACAGAATAGAATCTTAAATTCACAAGTATATTAATTATTACTATGGAAGAAACTAATGCAGTACAGATGTAATAATAATGAATTTTCTCATTTCTCCTATCCTTTTTTTGTTTTGACGGAACCAGGGGCTGAACTCAGGCCCTTGCACTTGCCAAGCAAGCACTTATTCTACTGGGCCATCTCTTTAAGTAGTTACATTTTTTCCAAAGGCGGGTATAATTTGTATTCCCTGAAAGGTTATCTCTTGGTGCCAGTTGCTTTTCTGTGTTGCATTTTCTCTAGTATTCTTGAATAAAAGTACATAAATGTTGCTTTGCATTGTGGCTGTCTTTGGCTGGAAGGTGTGTACAGCCTGCATTTCTGCACTGGGTGTTAGCAGTTTAAACCTCAGGCTCAACATCATTTCAGAAGAGTTAGGGTTTATAATCTGAAGATTATGTGATTACTTCACATGTCCCTTGTCATCTGCATTGGAGTTGTATTTGTAAATAATTTTTAAGTTTTTTTTAGCCAGGATAAAATAATAACATTGTACCACAAGTAATGCATGCTGTCATTTAAAATACAGGTGGATTATCTCTTATCTGAAATGCTTTGGAACAAAAATATTTGCATATACATAATGAGATATCTTGCAAATAGGCCCACATCTAAAGCAAATTTTGTGTTTCATACACACCTTATGCACCCAGCTTGAAGTAATTTTATACTGTATTTTTAGAATGTCTGTAGTTTTGACCTATCTCATGAGGTCAGGTATGGAATTTTCCACTTGTGGCTTCTTGTTGATGCTCAAAACCTTCAGAATTTGGAGCGTTTCAGGTTTGGGATTTTCAGATTAGGGAGGCTCAACCTGTATTAGTGGGATCTCCAAAATAGAAACAAATATTTGGACTTGCTCCAAAACAGAAACCTATCCTCCTAGCTGGATTTCTACTTTTTCTTGTTTTTGTATGCTTCAGTTTTCCTTCCCTCTCTCCTCAAGTCTAATACAATAATTACACGTGCAATATAATCTACGAAGGAGAAGGCAGAGAGGGCATTTACCAATTATAAGCATCGCTGAAGCATACTGCTTCAAAAAATGTAGGTCTTCAATACCTATGATTAGAAATCCTCTGCACAGGTTCAAAAATAATCAAAAGATGCAGTTAACCCTCTGCTGCTGGCAGGAGTCGCTCAGGATTTCAGACTGGAGGCTGGAGGAAGGATCCCTCACCAGCTGGGCTGGGCTCTCTCCACTGACCCCATACCGACGGACAAGTCCCTAGAACAGATTGTGCCTCTCTGGTGCCAGGTCACCGCCTTTCAATTCCTGTTCCTGCGGATCCCCTGCTTCCAGCAGGTGGCTGGCTGTGCAGCCTCCTGCCCAAGAAGTGGGAACAGCTCAGGCCCTGGGCCACCCTCCAGGCAAGCAGCGTGCCCAAGATGCAATTTTGCCCAGATCAAGGCTGCTTAAGTGAAATCTTAAACACAATGATGTTGACCTATCCGCAAGGAAAACTCATATTCTCAGCTCCACTGGTTCTGCCCATCCTGGGTCGCTGGCTGTACCACTGTGCATGTCTCCCAGCTTCCAGTTCATGCTCACTGTGAGGCTAGATTAACAATAAAATGTTTTAAGTTTAGTGTCATTGTCATTTATTTTGTTCTTTTTGCCTGAAAGAGAAGACAATCTAGTTTTTGGGATGAATAAACAGGAACCATTCCTACAGCCCATGTTGCCCAGTCTGAGATTTCACTTTGGCCCCTTTCCAAAGACAGGGAACAAAGACAAGAATCCCAGGGTGCAGTTCAGGAGCCAAGGGGCCCCTGATGGGGCGGGAGGAGTGGGAACAGGCTGGCGCACCGGAGGGAAGAGTAACACCAGAAGTGGGTTTCTACCAAGCCAGGTAAAACCTTTTCTGTCTGCAGCGGGCGTCCCGTGCCCATTGCCAAGCTCCTGGAGGGAGTATCCAGGGAAGGCTGCACAGCACAGGCTGGGGCGTGTGTTGAGCTGGGACCCACGTGACACCGTCCAGAGCAGGGTAGATTTCGGGCACGCAGTGCAACAGTGGAAGAAGGCACCTGGTGCTCCTGGTTCTCTGAGGACCTGAAAGGTCAGGAACACTGCGTTACGAGGCTTCTGGTCTCCAGATTGTGTCCATTCCCTGGAATCTGAAGCTGCGCTGTGCTACTTTCGCCTACAACCCAGCAGGAAAAAATCACCTGCTTCTAAACCTGCTGTTGTCAGCACAGGACCCTGAAAGCTCCACAGAGAAGGAGACAGGGGGCCATCACCTGAGGAGACCCCACCCTCTGCTCTCCGTGGGTCGGGGTGGTTTGCAGTGGTTTGCGGGCCGATCAGTATCGTGTTCTGGTGTCCTCAGCCTTGAGTCCAAGTTGATTCGGGTTGTTAGCCCCAGTTTCCAGTCCTTTACCAAATACTGGAAACGTGCTTGGAGGCTTTCAGGCAAAGGGATAAAACCCTAAATGAATTGTGTTTTTCCTTCTTCCTCCTGTTCCTTGTAGAAGAAAGTATGAATCATAGGAATTGGTTAATGTTGCCAGGATGTTTATTACCATTTTTCTTTCTACCACACAAATTCTGATCACAGCTCTGGATAGATAAGGAAATACAGGCTCAGGTTCTTGGGGCGCTAATTTGCCATGAGCATCTGATTTTCACAAGAAGAATACAATGGGAGGAAAGGCTTTAATTTATCTTTGTCACTTTTCCCTGGACTTCTGTTTAGCCTTGATGACCCATGGGTTAATTAAAACACTGTATTAACCTTTCTGGCCTCTATAGATGAATGGGTTGTGAATAAGGCATTCGCGAGAACACCTTTCAGGATAAATTTCACATATGCCTGGTTACATATACTTTCATATATAAACCTTCATCACATGAAATTTCATGTATTTCATCTTCCATCTTTGTGAAGCATAAGATAAAATTCAAAGGACATGAAATTAAGATTTTTTAATATGTTATTAAAAACTAGTAACTTCACAGATAACTTTGATAAATTTACTTCTTTCTATATAATGATTTTATATTTTTGTTGATATTTACTTAAAGTTATCAAAATTGTTTTTTGAAATTATAGGAAACCAGTTTTATTTCATTGTTACATTACTTAAGTTTTTGTTTTACTAGGTACACAAAATTGTATCATAAATGTTTATTCTACTCTGTACTGCAACTTTTAAGTGATATATGACTGTTGATTAAAAATGATTATTTAACTAAATATTGATTTATTTCTAGATGGATTGATTTGCTATGTGATGTATTATGAAAATGCAATGTGTGCATTACCACTGCTTTGAGAGCAATGGTAACTATTAACATTTGTAAACTTTAGGCAGCAATGGAAAAGAACCATTGAGAGCAGTTTTTCCTCCAAAGTTTATACATAAGTAGTTCTTTTTATCACTTAAATACAGTTGGAAGCATGATTTCCTGGACACTTGTCATTGTTCTGTGACTCATGTTGGTCTGTAATGATAGGCCCTGAGTTAGGCAAATGAATCCTCACTGAGGTCAACCAAGAACTTAGTCTGGACACAGATGTGCTCATTTCAGTTATGCTTCCCACAGTGAAAGGGGCCAGGGTAAGCCATTTAGTAGAAGCAAGGGTCCCTGGCCTGGCCTGTCTGTGCTGTGCTTTCTTGCTACTTTTGCACAGAAACTCTCATTCTTCACACCTCACAGGACCCCCTGCTTCAGCTCTTCCCTGCTCATGTGTGCCCTGTCATGATTGGTGGGCTACGTCCTGAAAGAACTGTCTTGCAAACTGAGGGAACCTTTCAGCTACCAAAGTCTTGCCATGAGACACAGGCTACCCTTCCTGGCTTAGAGACAAGCCTTCCTGGGCCACCCCTGACTCTTTCCATCCTAGTGTAACACTCTCTCTCTTGCTTCATTGGAAAAACATAAGTGATGAGATTCACATATAAAATGAAAAAGAGGCATTTTTTTTATCCACAGAAAAGACTGAAATATGAAGAAGGGTTTTCTATATTTACTATAAATATATCTAAAGCTCACCTCTCACTTCTTTTTCTCACCTTTCCCCAAGACATTCATACTCTTTATAGTTGAAGGAATGTTTTACTGATTGTATCTTATATAGTCTATGCATAAATAAATTTAACTATACATAACTCTGCAGTATAATGTATGATATCCTTATAAAATATTTTTTTCTGGGCCAGCAAGATAGCTCATTGAAGTAAGTGCCTGCTTAGGCAAGCACAGGGACCAGAGTTCGATCCCCAGCACTATACTCTGCACTGGCCCCATCCCTGGGTGCACTGAGCCAGCCAACAGATCCTATCTTTTATCTCATTTAAATATTTTTCTTTTTTCTTTTTTATCCTTCAACCCCAGTGCATCTGTAGCTAAATTTATGGAACATGAAATTGGACTTAAATAGGGTAGTCAGAGGAGGTTTCTTTGTGTAAGAAACATTAAAGTAAAGAATTAAAGGATCTGAGGAGTTCACTAACAAGGTCATCAGAATCCCAAGAAAGACTAGATGTCTCCATTCTCCAGGATATCCTGGAAAATGGCTGTGGAGTCCTACAGGAAATGTGGTAGAAAGATTTAGAGTATGTGTACCTGTATCTGTGCTGGAGGGATCTCACCCCTGCCTGCCGGGTTCTCAGTGTTTAAACTGTGTTTTCTTGTGTCAGAGTGAAAGGATGTGAAGATCCTCCACAGTGCCTCAGCTTACATTTCTGTCCATCACATTTCTAAACTGCATATAGTCTTCCCTCAACGTCCATGGCAAATGAGTTCCAGGACCCCACAGAGATACCAACTTCCATGGAAGCTCAAGTCCCCTGCATAAGAAGGCATGGTATTTCTCTAGGCATACCCCTCTTCCTGAATAAGTCATCTCTAGATTATTCCTGATACTTAGTACAACATAAATGCTATGTAAAATCATTTAATGGATAATGACAAGGATTTTGGCCATAAATATTCAGCAAAGGCACAATTTAAAACATTTTTGCCCACCTAATATGAGTAATGTCTTACAGCAGGGGACATAACCACGCAGTAGCAACACACCAAGAAAGGAGCTGAGGTGGCTTGTGTGGTGGCATGCGCCTATAGCACACTGGGCAGTGAGGCAGGAGGATCTCAGGCTCAAGCCCAACTTGCACAACTTACCATGACTTTAATAAGAAATAAAAATAAAGGGCCAGGGATGTAGCACATTACAGAGGCTCTGAGTTCCATTCTCAGTGCCACAAAAAAGTGGAGATTTCTGGGGAAATAAATAACACAAATTCTTTGTCGTTACTGTTATTGGCTGTGCCAAACTGAATGCTGTTACTAAGGAAGCTCTTGGTGCAATTTAGGATTTATGTCTCAGAAAAAAAAAAACAAGTGGGAAAGCATTGTCATTACAGTTACAGAAAAAAGAATATTTCTACCTTTGTACTGTGAAAAACCTTTAACAATGGAGATCTCTCAAGAACTTTAGCTTGACTTTAGTATTATAATGTATTATCACTTTGGATAGAAAGCTTCTTTTCATAATCATTTTAAATTTTCAATACTTCTTGACACTTCTAGCATGTTTGTTTATTCCGATTGTAAAATAAATGAGCAGAAGCATCATATGAATTACAAATAGAATTGTGCTCAATTCTGAAATTAAGAATGAGACCATTTAATACCATTAAACATGAAACAATGAAGTGAATTCAGACAAACTAAACTGTGATATTGAAGTAAAATGAAACCAAAATTTTAAAAAATGGAACTTTTTGTCTTGATGGCCATGCCATGATCGCTTTTAGCTAGTGTATTTTCTCATCTCTCTCACACTCATGCAGACCTTGGATGTGCTGTCATGCTATGGCAATAAGGCCAATAACTGTTTTTAGGACTTTACCTTAATTTCTCACTAAATTGATGGCTGTTGAAACTACAAGTTTTTCCATTTTATCTGTCTTCTAACTTACACCTACATACATAGCTAGTAAGTATGTAATATCTATCTATCTATCTATCTATCTATCTATCTATCTATCTATCTATCTATCACATTTTCAAAATAATAATTCAAAGTTCATATTTTCAGAAATGCTGACAGGCCCTCAACAGTGTTTTAATGGGTACGATGTTCCTTGCTTATATATCATGTAAAAAGTTTTGCATCGGAATCTATGCTTGTGTGGGGATTCTGAAAGCAATTATTTTAATTAGATAAATGACATGAGTGGCTTACAGGTATAGTAAAGGAGCTGAAGTCAGTTGAAATTGTTGAGCTGACTGAAACGTGACAACCTTGAGATAAACAAAGAGACACTCATGATGCAATGCCTTCTGTTCACTATTGCAGATGGTTCCTCTGGAAGCCAAAGCAAGCCAAGAGTTGTTCAGCCAGGAACATTCTGACTTTTTAAGCATTGTTTACTTCTAAAACTTGTACTTGAAATATTTTATATGTTTATACAAGTCCGTGGTCATCACTCTAACAAAGTATTCGAAGCAATTTACTTATTAAGAAAAAAAAATTGTTAGCTCAAGGATCCAATGGTCCTGGTCCAAGACTGGGCAGTCACATTGCTTTGAGTTTCTGTTGAAGATGACAATGGCAAGAGTATAGGCAGAGTAAACCTGGTACATATTAAGCCAAGTAAGAAAGAGAAGACAGAAAGAGAAGGAGACTAGGATCCCACAAACATCTGTAACACATGCCCCCAGTAAGCTAAGGACCTCCTACTAGGTTCCACCCCTGAAAAGCCCCTCTCCCTCCAGACTGCATCATGAAGACCAGGCCTTTAATATATGAATGTCACCCTAGGCAACTATGGTAGCTAGCCACCCTGTTTGGGTTGTTCCCATTCGACTGATTGCGAGCTCCTTTGAATTCTGCTGCTATATGGCACGCTGTTCTATAGGACCTGGAATTTGCCCTTACAGCTTGCACTTGGACAGCTCCATACCAGGGGAACAATAAGTTGAATTATAATTAGGTACAGATCTCTTTCTTCACTCATATAAACATTTTCTATAGAAAATAGGCCAGTTATATAAGAACATACTAGTAATTATTTCTGAAATACACTTTTGGACCATTGAATCTGTAACAGGCAATTTACTTATTAAGAAAAAAGCATTGCTTGCCAGGCAAGCACTTATTTTTCTAAGATATCTCCCCAGCCCGAACATTCACAAGAAATTGTGTCAGCCTTTTCTAAACTGTTGGGAATCTGCCTACCTGAAGGACTACCACAGGCACTGGACTTAGTTTCTATCTTACATGGTTTCTAAGTAAGTTTCTATCTGACTTAGTTTCTATTTTAGTTTCTATCTTTCACCCTCAGGGTGACATTCCTTAGGAACTCTGCTACTGAAACCAATAGTCCACTAGAAACCTGGGGCAAAACTCAAGAATAATCAGATATTAAACAACACATTCTTCAAACAACCAACAATTCAAACAACAAGTCACAGGAAAAGTTAGAAAACAATTCTAGGTGAATGATGGTGAAAGCATGACATGTCTATACTTCTGCCCACACATAATTGTTCACCTTGAAGTGAAGGAGGTTATATCACTTTTACTTCAGCCAAAACTGTTTAATGATGTAATATAAAAACTCTACATAGAAACATTTCTAGATATAATTTCTTCCAAATACCTGTAATATCTCTTGAGTTAACAAATCTGTTACTTGGTGGGTTCATAGCTACACTCTGTGTCCCTCTTCTCCAAGGACTGATGTTCTTTTCTCTGGAGTTTATTGAGTGTGTATCTCAGAATACTGTAATACTCATAATCTGTAAATGTATGAAAATATCTCACTTTAATTCCTTCCATAACTTGGTATGGTATATTAGTTTAAAGGTCTGTGTTTGAGATAGATAAATACATAAATTTTTTTTTAAAAAGCCCTGTGTTTAAGGTTACTTTTCCTCAGAACATGTAAGTCATTACTCCACTGTCTTGTCCTGGTCTGTGTTGCCAGGAAAAAGCTTAAAGGCTTCCTGTGGGGTGTGGGGATGTAGCCCAGCAGCACAAATGCCTGCCAGCAAGTGCAAGTGTGTGAAAAAATTAAATAAAGTCCACTGATGTCTCCTTCCTTCACAGACTCTATAGTGCTTCTTTTCTCTGGGAAGATCTAAGATACTCTTTTTACCACTTGTTCACCCATGTTAGCGTGGAACTCTGGTGTACTTATTCTTGAATTAGCACCCAGCTCTTTTATTTAATTCAGGAATTCCTCTATTCCATTCCTTTGAAACTTGCTCTCTTCACTTTGAAAAAATCTTCTGTGGTACTGGAGGATTTGATTCAGGGGTTTTGTATCACTAAGCTATTTTCTCAGCTCTTTCAAAAATTTTATTTCTTATTTGGAAACAGTGAATTGCTAAGTTGCTGAGTGCTAAATTAGAGTTTAGTGCTTTCTTAAATAATTAATGTCTTTATTTTCTGTGTTTTCTCCTGATATAGTAGATCTTAATTAAATTTTGGAAATTCTGGTTTTATTCTGTATTTTTCTTGCATCACTTACCTTTCATTATCTACTTTTTATAGATTTCCAATAAAATTCCCTCATTTTAGCTCACTGAACCTTTTAAGGTCCACCATTTTTGAATACTAGCTTTATATATACAGTCCTCTGATTTTAGAGACAATGTTTTATCTTCCTGCCTTCCCTTTTCTGCAAATTTTATTTCTTTGTGTAAGTTCTTAAATGTGTTGAATATGTCTCACTTTCATAATGAGTTATAAAATCAAAATGCATGGTTCCATTTACAGGATTTTGGAGCAAGGCCCTGCTACCATCTTCAGACAGCTACTCTCTGTTGGAGATCAGCTCCTGGCCTGCTGCTAGGCTCTAGTGGAAACGAAATGCTTGGCTATGGGCACCAGGTACCATGAGACCTGAGTCGCCTATCATGGTCTTGGTAGCATCTGATCCACTAAGTCATAGGGTATGTGCACAGCAACAGTCTATCATTAAATAGAAGTGGTGTATTTGTGATGGAGCTAGAGCAGGTCCACAGAGTATAAGCAAATTATGTGAGCAAGTTGCCTGGATACCTATGGCTCCTATGGATGCTATATTGCCTTCTGTTTCCAAGCATGCACCTATGGCCTTGTGAAGTATACTGTAAAATCAGCTCTCAGAGGAAGAGAAGGCTAGAGTCTGATCTATGGATGTCTCTGCACACTATGCAGGCAACACCTGCAAGGGGACAGATGCTGCATAGTAGCCCCTTTCTAGGACATTACTAAAAGGTAGTGGTAAATGGAAATTCTCACAGTGGACAGAACTCCTGGAAGTGCACTTGGTAGCACATTTAGCTTAGAAGAAGAAAGGTCCAGATGTGCAACTGTATACTGATTCATGGGCTGTAGCCAATGGTCTGGCCAGGTGGTCAGGAACACGGCAGGAACATGATTGGAAAATTGGTGACAAAGATATTTGAGGAAGAGGTATGTGGATAAACCACTGCATATGGGCAAAAGACAAACAAAAATTTGTTTCTCATATACATGCTCACCAAAAAGTGACACCAGCAGAAGAGGACTTTAATAATCAAGTGGACAAGATGGACTATTGTATGGATAGTAGCCAATCTCCTTCTGTAGCCACCCCTGTAATTGCTCAATGAGCCTATGAACAAAGTGACCATGGTTGCAGGGCTGGAGGTTATGCATGGGCTCAGCAACAGGTACTCCCACTCACCAAGGCTGATCTGGCTGCAGCTACTGCTAACTGCCCCTTACACCAGCAACAGAGACCAACACTGAATTCCCTAGATGGCACCATCTCCCAGGGTGACCTGGTGGCAGGGTGATTATATTGGACCACTTCCATTATGAATGGGACTGTGCTTGATCTTCACTGGCATAGACAAACATCTGGTTATGGATATGCCTTCACTGCATGGAAGGCTTCTGCTAAAGCTATCTTCTGCGGACTTACACAGTGCCTTATCCAATGCCATGGAATTATATAGCATTGCCTCTGACCAACGAACATATTTTGCAGCCAAAAAGTTAGGTGCTGAGCTCATGGTCATGGAATTCATTGGTCTGAACATGTTCCTCACCATCCAGGAGCAGCTGGATTGATAGAAAGTTGAATGGTCTTTTGAAGACACAGTTACAGCAACAGCTAGGTGGCCATAGTTTGCAGGGCTGGGGTTAAGTAGTTCAAAGGACCGTATATGCTATAAATTAGTAGCCTCTGTATGTACTGTGTCTCCCATAGCCAGGATTAGTGGGTCCAAGAAACAAGGGGTGGGGCACAGGAACAGAATGCTTGTTTCCTGTTCTACTGGATTAGAAGTCTTAGTTCCAGAGGGAGAGGTTTATGTCAGGAAGCTCAACAATGATATACTGAACTAAAAGTTAAGATTTACTCCTGGTTACTTTGGTCTCCTCATGCCTCTGAGGAAAAAAGCTAAAAAGGGAGTCACTATTGTCAAGGGTGATTGACCTCGATTATCAAGGGGAAAATTGGATTACTGCTCCACAAGGAGGAGAGGAAGGATATACATGGAGTGCAGGAGATCCCTTGGGGCACCTTTGGTATTGCTGTGCCCTGTTTTAAAGGCAATGGGAAGCTACAACCATCTAATACAGGCCCAATGGCAACTGGCACAGAGCCTTCAGGCATGAAGGCATGGGGCACTGCACCAGGGAAAGAACTAAGACCTGCTGAGGTGCTTGCTGAAGGCCAAGAAAATACAAAAATGGGGAGTAAAAGAGGGTAGTTCTGAATACCAGCTATGTATGACCCCAGCTGTAGAAAAGAGGATTATAATTGTACTATTACATCCCTATATATCTCTGATATAATATTGATAGAAGTAATATTGGTTCTTAAGTATTACTAAAGCTGTTAAAGTTATGAAACAATTAAGTGCAAGCATCAAGCAAAGAAAACTTACCTTCTATTTTGGTAAGGGAATCAGTGCATTTCCATTGTACATAGGATAGTTACAACATGTTAGGTGCAATTATATGTATGCATGCCTTTGTATCTGGAGACTGGTTTGAAGGAACATGTCTAGCTGCCAAGTTGACAAGTGGTTGATGAACTGCATCAACTTGAGAAGTTTAGACCAACTAAGTGGGCTCAGTAATTCTACACCCTATGTTATAGAGGGGCCGCCGTAGGTAGCTCATCATTTAAAGGATACAGAAGGGAGATGAGGAAGGACAGAAGGTACCATGTTCTTTGGAGGAGCTCCAGTCTTCACAGTCACTTGGTTGTCAGCTCCTGCCTCCTAGTGCAGACCTCTGAGCTTCCATCTTGGAGCCTGAAGCCTTCTGGTGTAGACTCTTCAGCCTTCCAGCACAGCCCAGCTGGCCTTCTGACATAGATGTATACAGAACACTGCAGTGGGCTCCAGACCTTGGGCTGAATCCTTCAGTCTCCAGTGTGCAGACGCCCTCTGCATGTTTCCTCATACAACTCTGCAGCTGACTGTCATAAGTCAGTCTTATAATTTCTTATACATTTGTATATCTTGTGTTCTATCAGTTTTTCTAATAAAACCCTGACTGATACAGCTCACTTCAGCTAAAACTAAATCTTTTCTTTAGCATCCATCTTTCTTTAGTACATTTTATTTATACAATCCTCTGATCTTAGAAACAAATGTTTTATCTTCCTATCTTATCTTTTCTATAAGTTTTGTTTCTTTGGGTGTAAATTATTAAATGCATTGAGTGTGTCTTTCACAACCAGTTATGGAGTTCAAATGCATGCTCCATTTATAGGCTCAATCTAAACACTGAAATCTGTGAAAGGTAGATATGAGTCTGAGCTCATTTTCAGCCTGCATTTATAGTAGCTTAGGAGGAAGCTCTTGATCAGCTCCCAGAACGTACCACAAAGGTTAGTAGTGAGGTTCAGTGAGTTAGCTCAGCAGACTAAGCACCTGCTTAGGCAAGCGTAGGGACCCAGGTTCCATCCCCAGATCCACTTACCATGCTATCCCCACCTGGGGTGCCCTGAGCAGGCCAGGGAGATTGGGCGTGGTAGTGCACACCTGTAATCCCAGCACTGGGGAGGCTGAAAACATGAGAATCACTATGAGTCTGAGCTGGATAGTGAGACTCTGTACCAAATACATAGAAAAATAAAAATTTTTATAAAGCTAGTAGTGTTTTGTGTGTGCCCACCTATACTCATCCCTGCTGACTCAGTTACAAATCTGTTTGACAGGGCCCCCTGCAAAGCAGATTCCCATTGCAGCATTGTTCCACTGTGCTGAAAGATGCTACCTGAAGTTTGAGTTATGTGAATATTTCTTCAGTGATGGGTCCTCTGTTATTTTTGATATGAAACATCTTGGTCTTGCAATACTTGCCTTTACTACAACTCTCCCATGGGTAATTTCAGAGGTAGTTCCATTTTTCAGGTTCATTTTGTTTATACTACAATCTATAGATATTCTTCACCACCTCAGAATTCCTTCCTGTTGTATAGCAGGATTGAAAATATTAAAATTACCTTTTGTACCAAGTGATAGTTGCAGCAAGGGAAGAATGTTGTATCACTGTCTTAGTCAACAATCTTGAACAACAAATTGGATTTTTTAATAAAATACTCATCTTTCTACATAATAAGTCTATCAACACTCTCCTAAAAAGGGACTACATTTACCTTTTCTGCATAACTTGCAAGATAGCCTTATCAATTGTACATAGCTTCTACTAACCCAAATTTGTATATTTATTTTTCCCTGCTATACATTCTTTTAATCATTTAGAAATCTTATAACTATATGTTATAATCATACACTCAGCTGCATACATTTATGTCCCTTACTCTCCAATTGCATTCGCTCAATTCCATAGAAGTTCTTGCTATCGTGCCATATCATCCTGGCAATAGAAACATGATAATAGTTATCAGCCGAGGTATATGAAGCACTTGCTTTTGGGAAACATCTCAAATCCTTTATGTAATATATATATATATATATATATATATATATATATATATATATATAATATATTCCTCACAGCCTTATGAATGCAGAAGTATTAAAACACAGTCTTTCAAATAAGGCTACCATGTCATAGAGATTATACACAGAGTTGACACATGGAGCTACATTCACATTTTTAAAAATATGTGAGTATGCTCAGAAAGTTTTGCTATTAGTTTGCTTTGCCATGTTTTTTATGTTTCATATTTTATTTAAGAAGTATTTTTTTAAAAAGTATGCATCTTATACTAGGGGTCTCAATGTATTAATTCTTTGTGAATTCTGGTATTTCACTGACCAATGGAACAGAGAACAATAGAGAGGAACAGTTTTCAACATATGGGTGAAGAATGAGGTAGGGCAAAAATCATACAATATCTTATTAGTAGTTATGAATATTTGCTATTTCATCCTAAGTACAGCTGCAATGGATTCACTGTATCTGAGCAGTCATGTGACATCATTTTATTTCAGCTGCAGTCCTTCCGCTTGACTTCTAGATTGCTACTATTAATAAACCAGTTGTGTGTACTTAAGATTCTGTCTTAAGTCTGTCTCTACTAATTTCTCATTGATAACATTTAGAAATTTTACACTAATTTATTGCTGTTCATCAATTGTCATTAAACATTTTTTCAAACTTGCAAAGAAAGATATTTTAAAATTTTAATGGGATTAACAGCTGAGAAAAATATGAAGACAAATAAATTAAAATGCACAAGCTATTATTTATGCCTCAACTTCAAATAACCAACACTCCATTAATGATTACGATAACAAATAGTATGCCAAGTCTACAAAATAAAGTCCAACCCAGCCACTGACACCATTTTTATTTTTTCCAATGTTTAAAATTAATTTTTTCTTTTTTCTTTTGTTTTTAGAGATAGGGTCTTATTATTAAGTTTGGGCTCATCTTGAATTCATTTGGTAGTCTGGCTGGCCTCAAACACACAACAGTCCTCCTGCCTCAGCCTCCTGAGTGCTGAAGAAATAGGCTTTTACCACTATGGCCTGTGAGAATCTTACTGGTAACCAATTTCTTCCTTTTTTTTATTTTTTTATTTTTTTTTATTTATTTTTATTTTATTAAAATACAAATGTCAATCAGACAGTTTCAAGACACCTTAACCATACAGATTCGATGAATTAATACATTGCAAACTGTTTTCATAACGTTTTGGTATTGTACAAGGTGCATACATGATATTATATTTACAGATATTATTTTAACAGATATCTCCTATCAGTGAATTAAGAGTGTAGATGCTTACTTATCTTATTTTTTTATACCTGAATTATATCAAAAATTCAATAATTATTTACCGAGTGGATGACCATAGTACTAAAAGCCGACATAATATCCTGTGCAACCACCATTAGTGCAGATCTTGCCTCTCACAGATGACAAAAGAAACCAGAAAAACCCGCTAAATTCATGGAAACTAAACAACACCCTACTCAGCAATCAATGGGTCATAGAAGAAATTCAACAAGAAATTCAACAATATCTACAATTCAATGAAAATTCAAGTACAACTTACCGGAATTTATGGGATGCGATGAAAGCAGTTCTTAGAGGGAAAATAATAGCTATAAACTC
>PVKA01016875.1:0-47014 GCA_004027165.1 Ctenomys sociabilis | reverse complement strand
GGGAAGAAATCATAAAGATTAGAGCAGAAATTAACTCAATTGAGATGAAAAAAACAATTCAAAGAATCCACAAATCAAAAAGTTGGTTCTTTGAAAAACTAAATAAAGTTGATAAGCCTCTTGCCAACCTCATCAAAAAGAGGCAAAAGAAAATTCAAGTACAAGCAATAAGGAATGAAAAGGGTGAAATCACCACAGACCCAGTGGAAATTCAGAAGATTATCAATAGTTACTTCGAGAATCTTTATGCTCACAGAATAGAAGACACAGAAGAAATGGACAGATTCCTCGAAAGGCACAAATTACCAAAATTGAATCAAGAAGATATTACAACTCTCAATAAGCTGATAACAGCCAACGAAGTACGAAACATAATAAAAAGCCTACCGGCAAAGAAAAGTCCAGGGCCTGATGGATTCACAGCTGAATTCTACAAGAAATTTATAGAAGATATAATCCCCACACTCCACAAACTCTTCCATGAAGTTGAAAAGGAAAAAGTCCTCCCAAAATCATTTCTGGAGGCAAGTATAATACTCATTCCAAAATCAGGGAAAGACACAACCAAAAAGTATTCCCAGAATTTAAAGAAGATATGAAAGCCATGTAAACATCTGCAAGAGATAGGCAAAGTGACAATGATTTCTCCAGTCTCACGTGCACTCAGCACTACTGTCAATCAGTCTCTTTGCATTTCCCCATTCATCAAGTGGTCCTTCTGCAAACATCAGCTACTGTTCTGTTGTTTAGCTCAACTCTGACACTATCGACCTGAAACAGCATCATGTCCCACAAGTTGAGGTCTCACTCCCCAAAGACTATCCTTTTCAGATTCCAGTTGCAACTCCAGAAGGTGACAGTGTTTAAAGCCAATTGGGGTTCCCATAATCGTTTTCCCCAGTTCACTGATTGGTTTGTTGTCCAGTGCTGGGACTGGGGGTGTGAGTTCTACATCTACTCCAGGGAAGGTAGCCTACAAACAATATAAGGGAGAGAAAGAGGCTTTCTTGATGGCCAGCTCAGTGTACCTGGGGGTGGGGCCACATGACATGTGGTGCAGGTGACTGAACCCCAGTCCCTGTGCTTGCCTAAGGAGGTACTGAGTCCACTGAGCTATCTCACCAGCGCTTCCCTTTTACTCTTATTGCTTTTGCAGTCTTCCACAGCCATGAACTGTCGCCCTCTGCTGTGTGCCACTCTGCCTTGAAGCCAACAGATTGACTGAAACATCCACAAATTGTGAACTAAATAAACTTTCTTCTTTAACTTTGGGTATTAGGTATTTTATCTTAGCAATGAGATGAAAGTAACTAAGACAGTGATAAACTCAACTCTCAGGCCCTTACTATTTCTACAGAGGTTCCCCGCGGAGCTGAACATTCCAAATGTCTTAATACATCACTAATTCCTTTGGCAATCAGACCAGCCCTCTTCCTGAGGCCATCTAGGAGTCCTGGATGGGTTGCTTCATTAGAACAAGGAAGATATTATCTTGGAGGAAATTCTAAGGTATTTCAAAGCTCTAGGTGCAGCACTGCCATCACTCAGGAAACCATAAACACATTGTTTTATTACTCAGGATCAAAGACCAAACGTTAGAGAAAAAAATTGTACTAGAACTCTTAATCACATAGCTTAACAGCCTTTATGTTAGGAAATAAGGCTAGATAAAAATAATGTATATATTTCTATATCACAGTTTCACATATAAATCTACTACAATTGATTATTGAATTTCCATTTAGTTAATAATTAAAGAGATTTATCACTTTCTACCTATGTAACACATTTCTTATGCTGCTCAGGATAGATTTTCTTTCAAAATTCAGTTAAATTGATCTGCGTAGATTTATATGAATCATTATTCTATTGAAAGATCTGTAGGCTTTCTTATGAATTCCTGATAAGATATTCTCATCATAACCAACAGAGGAATATTTGAACCCGAAACCTCAAATATTGAGCCGCAAACAGAAATTGGGAATGGTACTGAGTCAATGTGGTAACTTTGTTAAGAGACTATGATGTCATTTCAGAAGCATTAGACAGAGCGCAGAACAGTAAGAAAAAAAGAGCTAATTCAGTGAGAGAGAATGAGAGAGAGAGAGAGAGAGAGAGACAGACAGACAGACAGAGACAGAGACAGAAAGGCAGAGAGAAAAGCAGCGATAGAGAGGTAGAGACAAATACAGAAACAGACAGAGATATGGAGAGAGACAGGGAGAAGGTAAGGGGAGAAGGGGAGGAGACAGAGAGAGAGAGAGAGAGAGAGAGAGAGAGACAGAGAGAGAGAGAGAGTGAGAGACCTAAATAAAAAGGCAGTGGCTGCAAAGCAGTGACCAGGAAATTGCTTTTTGAGTAAGATACTCCAGGGCAAAAGCCTTTGTATAACAAATATTGTATAAGGCAGTGAAATCTGTTTGCCATCATTTCTGTCCTACCAGGTGATTAACTGAAGAGGAAAAAACAGGCATTTGAAAGCCACAGAAGCTATTTACCGAAAGTATATTCAATCACCATAAGCATTATTTTTACAGCAAAGCTAGCAAAAGATACTATGGGGTTCCCATAAAACATTTCCAAAAAGAAAAAAGTGATAGTTCCATACATTTTTATGAGGGTTCAGAGCGATCCGCATGCAGCTGTTTTTCCCAAGTACTGCCTGACATTACAAGCTCTCATTTTGGAGCCAGATGGCATAAAATTCAGATCCCAAATGGGAAAAAATTTTATATGTCAAAGAATGGGTTCAAGGCCTATTTTGTTGTGTGACTTAAAAATGATTGTCAATAATCTATTACAGGACAAACACTAATCAAGTGTTTTATTGGCTCTCTATATTTTAAATATAGAAAGAAATAAGAACATTTCATGTTCCGCCCCTTTGCAATACATATTTTTCACTGGGCCTGTCTTTTAAATATTGGATCTAAATCATTCTGTAAGATAAGATGATCACGGTGCATTTTCTGAAGTGTACAAAGTGAAGCTAAAATGTTTAGTTTGAAAGAAAAAGGACAGACCCAATCTTTCTAAATATAACTTGGTCTTATCCTAGGCAATAGCATCCAGAAGTGTGGCATGGTTCAGGGAGTTGACGAGAGATGCACTGAGATAAACCAGCTGGCAGGGTTCCTCGAGGAGGTGATAAAGGGCCCTCATCTCATGGGAGCCTGGATTTGCTACTGAGGCTGACTGCAGTGATCACTCAGCCTGCTGGCCTGATGCTGTTTATGTTATCCTTGGGCTGTAAGGCTTTGTTGTTGTTATTTTGTCCTACCATTTCTTTCTAGCATATCTCTTCATTTTTCCCATCTTTTTTCCAGTACAGGGGAAAAAGTCCCCTCTTTAAACCTTTAGGACTTTCTCAGCACAAAGATAGGAAGAAACTCTGAGAATATTGCCTTGTCTTCTGATTCCGCCATGTAACCTTCTTGAGGAAATAGGTGGGAAACTGCCTAACTTGTTTTTCACAGTGATGGTGACATGAAAGAAACATCTAGGGGAGTTTTTGAATAGCATGATCTTTCACCCCACCAGGCACATTCAAGCAAGAACATATTTAAAGCGCTACGATGTGATCAGATTAGAAATCATCTAGTTAAGCTATTTGAATAGGTAGGGTAAAGATAAGAAAGGAATCAGAAAAATATCTTATCTATAGTAGTTGTTTTAAGTTATAGATTCCCTTTATATAGTAGTTTCAGAAGATTAAACATGCCTTCAAAAGACATTTTGTCACTACAGAAGGAACTCAAAATGTATATTACAGGTTGGGAGAGTATTTTGAGCCCAGAAGCGTCTACGGGATTCTATGAGATGACTATTCCTGATGTAACCATGCTGAAGGGACAGATTGAGCTGAGTCATGATAAAGACAACTATCAGAATTTTACTATTTTAAACACTCGGATAGTTAGTAACCATTGTCTACAAAAAGCAAATGCAGTACGTATAAATAAACATTGAAAACAAGATTTTTTAAAAAACCATGTAAAATGGTTTTGGTTTCTCTCCTTCCTAAATTTGTTACATTGCAACTTGTCATTGAAGCTTGGTCTCTGGGTTTTTTTTTTTTTAATTAGTCAAAAGATCACTCATATTCTGACATACAGATTTGTCTGACTCACTAAGTCACGTTTTCCAAGTTTTAGATGTTGACTCAGTGCTTTTTTTCATGATGTATGCCATTAAATTTTTCTTCCTTTTCTAAAGTTTCAATTTTACTATTATATAGATGAAATTAAATCTATTTTGATTCCTTTATTTGCCTGAATCATGGTTCATTTTGAACTGACCGCTGAGTCATCCCAAAGAAAATACATTTATGATGTCATGCTACTGCAGTCATCCCTAATTCCTTTTCATGTTTGAAATTTAAGAAATTTGAATTTGAATTTTAGTAGTCTCTTCATGTCTTTGATGTTATTGAATGAAAACAATGTGAGAAGATCACAGAATCCCCCCAAAGGGACAAGAAAAATATTCCTCTTTATTGGATAAGGGAAATCATAGAATAGTCCTCAGTTGTACTGCAAAATATTTATGATATAACTGTATCATAAAAGTTTATTTCAATTTACTTAAAAATGATGAGGGATAGTCACTGCATCGAATAAATTAAATTAAGTTTTAAAATGTACACATTTACAAGGAGCATTTAGTAGTCATTTCTTTAATGAATATGAAAAATATCTTATATGATTTTAATAATGCTTTTACATTAAGAGCGTGCCTGGATGCTAGATAATGTACATAGTAATCTACTCTCTGAATTTTGTTTTTAGAATTAAATTTAATATATAGCAAGAGCAGTAAATGGATCTAGGGAACCAAACTGAGGGAAATTTTTCTCATAATGTTATTTAATTATTTTTCATACAGAATATTACTCCTCTCTATTACTGCCCCCAAACCTAGCTACTGTTACGTGACCTCTCCAAAAAAGTGTTAAGATTTTTATTTATATGCAAATACATGGAATTAGTACAATTTAATAGGGACTATAAAATTAAACTAATAGTATGTATATATGTTTAATTGTATGCCTCGCTACTAATACTCTGAATAGCTTGTGAATAATAAATACAAGAACTTAAGGCCTTGATGGTATAGAATTTTAAATTGTTATGCTTTTGAAGGGCAAGTCTCATACTTCTATACAGTCAAAATTGATTTATTTTTATAAATAAATTTCCTTACATTTTATTCTCCTTGATAAAAGCCACAGCATGGCTTTTATCAAGGAGGCCCTTACTGCTAGCATGGTGAAGGCAGAGCCCATACACAAGACAGACTGGTTTTGTCTGCTATTTTGCTCTTTGTATGGAGATTTTTTTCAGGCAGTTGAACTGGTTTTGATTTGTTAAGCACCAATCTGCAGTGAGGTCCAGTCTCCCTGTTGACCATACATTTTTTTTAGACAGATAGGTAAACAAGATGTCCAGCTGTGAAATTTCCTGAGTGTTTGCTTCTGTTACCATCATAGAAATTTATATTCTGATGCTATTCCAGGAATTTTGGCAGTGATTTCTATAAATTAGACTAATTGTCCATTTCCATTTACTCAAATTGGTATGCATTGTTCTGGCTTGTCTATAACAGTCCCAGTTACTTTGTTTTGCTGAACTATTTCTGATTCTTGGATCATATGGTCAGTCTTTAATTTCTGTCTTAATTCTGTTACAAGTATAAGCTAATTAATAGCCGCAGGTGATTTGAAAGCTAAATGGGTATTGTGCAGAAAGTGCCACAGCTCCAGGAAGTACAATGTCTTTTTCACTTTCTCAAAGAAACACCACTACTAATACTACTTAACAACAGGGAAACAGACAAAGAAAAAAATGTGGATCCGAAGACTGTAGAACCTCATCTTTCCTGAACTTGTACAAGACTGACTTTAGCTGGTTTGTCGGAGAGTGTTACAGTTGAGTATGCTATTTGAACAGCTGTGGCTCTATCTGTGTAAAAGAGATGCACAGTTTCTATGAAAGAAATAAGCACAACCTAAATGGAGTCCAAGGAGATCAGCAGAAAAGTATAGTCAGGGAAACTGGAATAAAAAAAAATAAAACATAAATTAAGAAAAGGTTTGGCAACCATATCAAATGAATAGGAATCACATATAAATAATGAGCAAATGTTACTGGAAGGTATTTGGTAATATTCAGGAATAATTTTATAAAAAGAATGCCGCAGTGATGTGTTACATTTGATGTGCCTGAGAATAAGCTCTTATACCAGAATGCTAGGTTTTAAAAGTAATTTCTATAATAATTCTTAGAGGTGATCTAACGGAGCACTTTATGTGCAGACAAGAAGACCCAAAATCTTAATGGCGGAGTAATTTTTTTAGAAGTCTTGTTTTAGGTTCCTGTTTCTACAAAGTGGCTTAGATCACCTCAGAAGGCCACTCCTCACAACCCCAATTATTTTCATGTTGCCCTAAATTGCATTTCCCACTTTCTTTTGAAATACTTACTCTATTAACCAACACAGAGTGTTTCATAACTGAATATCCATAAATTAGGTCAACTTACATTGAATTATCAGTCTGCTAAGAAAATAGTTCTGCATGAGTTTTTGTTCCTTCCTTTTTTACTTCCCCTTTGAGGCTTTTCTAAGAATGAATGCTTACTAGTGTTCTCAACATGATACAGTACTGAAACAGACATATGCTCTCATTGTCCTGAAATTCAGTGAAATAAAAGCTGCTAAAGGCTTTATTCTTTTCTGCTTTTGCTATCAGAATTCGTTTCTTTTTTTTCTGAAAAAGATGTCTACATCAGTTTTCCCACACTATTATAACAAAGTACTATAGAATGGGGAGCTAAAATAGCAGAAATCCATTCTTTCACTATAGTGGTGGAAGCTAGAAATCAGAACTCATGCTATCATGTCAGTTCCTTCAGAGAATTCTGAGCCTCAGGCATCACTGTGCTTTCTTGGTTCTCACGTTTTCTTCTCTTCATGAGGATGCATCTCTTTGTCCAACATTCCCCTTTTTAGATGGATGCGATTATACGTGAGAGGAGTCCTTTCCATCTTGACTCGCTTGTCTGCACGTGGTTTTTAAATGAGGTATTTTTAGGAGTTCAAGCTCTTTTTCTCAAGCTCTCTTTCTGTGGGACTGTTACAGTTTGTGTCTGGATGTCCCCCCGAGTGGGGTAAAAAATGACTCTCCTGAGTGATCATGGGATGGGGAAGGTCTTTTGAAGATAGCTCTCTAAACCTGGATCTCTTGTTTTCATGCCCTCACTGTAGGAAACAGAGTTACAGTGTTTCAGCTCCACGCTGCAGAGAGCCAGGGTCTGCACTTTGTAAACACCTGAGTCTGTGCAAGAGAAGGACAGGGCGGGTGTGAGTGCTACACTCACCCTGGAAGGGTAGCCTGAATACACTGTAGAGGCTTGATTCTCCCTTTACCCTTTTGCTGTTTTTGCTGTCTTCTACTGCCATTATGGAATGAAATCTCCACAAACTGTGAGCTAAATAAGTGTTTCATTCCTTAATTTGGGGCATTGGTATTTTGTGTCAGCAACATAGAGAAAAGTAACTGAGACAGGGTCTCAATTCAATTCCCAGCAATGTCCTAAGCATGCTTAATGAAAACTTAGTGGCATCCTTCTATGCTGTAGCTTGTGAACATTTCATTGACTGTTTCCAATAATATTTAGCTGAACAATATCTTTAACAAAAGTTTTCCTGCATTTTAGTACCCCACCTCAAGCTGTCATTCTTATTTTTATTCTCTTATTGTTGAATTCTTTAAAACTATTCCATGGCCCTTTTTTCCATGTCCCCTATTCACTTTTTTTGTTTTGTTTTGTTTTGGTGGCACCAGGGATTGAACTAGGGACCTTGTACTTGCTGGGCAGGCACTCATGCTGCTGAGCTATCTCCCTGGCCCTCTTATTAACTTTTTGGATCAGTGTATTTTTACTTTATATAACACTAGCAAAGTAGTTCTTAATTGGGTTTTAATGATCCATTTCCATTTTGCTTCATCCATTTGACATTGCTTCTATGTTCAATTTGTTTTTCTTTTCAGGATCATCATTAATATTAACAATACATAAAAGCTCCTGAGTTGGGTATGGGAATAACGGAAAGCCAGAAACTCATGTGCAGTTAACAGTTTCTCAGCATTGTTTTTTATAAAGCAACATTGAGGAACAAGATAGTTTCCTCCTATTAATAAACAGCATACTTGTTTCTGCCTTAGAACAAAAATAGTGAACGTTCCAAAATCAGTGTGCTTTTCTTTTCTGTAAAGCAAAAAACTACAGTGAAGTCACGTATCACAAGCACTGTACACCAATTCATGGGACTTGAAGGATAACTTGGAGCCAGCAAAGTCTCATACCCTTTCCTGGCTATGAATAATAAAGTCCTATGTTTCTAAACAATGTCATGTACATTCTGTCAGCTTTCATAGCACAATCAACAAGATTATTATTGTTCACATAAAAGAAACTCATGGATTCTTCACAGTGATTCGTGATCAATTGTCATTTTTCTCTCAATATTACCTTTCTTACCACTTCTCTTTTACTTTCACTTTTATTTTTATTTTATTTTATTTTGAAGAGTAAAAACAAAAGCAAAAATGAATAGTAGATACAGAGACAGAAACAGCATAGTATACAATATTACATATGTTACAGATTTTCAAACCAAGAACAGTAAATTATCAATGGTTGTTATGTTGTCTGTTTTTTTATTGTCAAATCTGTTGTTCAGACCTAGTTGTACAAGATTTGACAAATACAGTTTGGTGAGTCTGGGACAGAGCCTTTCGCTTCTTCCTCTCTGTGTGCCTGTCCCGCACCCCCAAACCCTCCATCCCACTCTGGGAATCCCAGTTCTGTGAGTCTGGGGCAAAGTATTTGGCTTGTCCCCTGCCTGCCGGCCCCAAACCCATCATCCCACTCTGGGAATCCTGGGCCAATGAGTCTTGAGCAGAGCCTTCCTCTGTGCGCTGACCCTGCCACCCCTCAAGGCCGCCGACCCTCGCTGGACATCCCGGTTAGGTTATAGCTGCACCAAAACTCTCCACCAAAGGTCAAAGGTCAGTGCTATTCAAAATGACAAAGACAAGAAAAAGAATGCAATCTCAGATGCTAAGTCCACCAATTAGTGCAGAGGACACTAGCTCACCTGAAATGAAAGAATTAACAGAGACGGAAGCAAAGGAACAACAGCAGAAAGGTAGAGAGGAACTCAGACCAGAATTAACACCTGAAATGAAAAAAGAAATACTTGAATGCATAGCATCTGAAATAAAGGATCAAATCCAGAAACATATGGAGGAAACCCAATGCTCACCTAGAACAAGTGCAAAGAACACTATTCCAGTTGAAATGTATGAATTAACAGCATCAGAAGCAAAGAAGCAACAGCAGAAAGGTCATGAGGAACTCAAAGCAGAAATAATTTCCGACATCAAAAAAGAATTCTTTGAAAACATTGCATCTGAAATACAGAAAAACGTCCGGAAATATACAGAGGAAACCCAAATTGGAAGACTCTTCAGAAAAAGAATTAATAGCAACCTCCAAAGAAGACATGGATGAAAAAATAGAGGAGATCAGAAATATGATGGATACCTGGAATAAGGAATACAAAAAGAAATAGAACGCATGAAGAAGAGTCAAAGAGATATAGAAGAACTAGAAATATCAATCATGAGTCTACAAAACTGTTTGACTGAAAGTGAACACAGACTTTCATATATGCAAGAATACAGAAATTATCCCATGCATATTATCTGACCACAGTGCAATGAAACTGGAACTAAACAACAAAAGAAACTAGAAAAACCTGCTAAATTCATGGAAATCGGACAACACCCTATTCAGCAATCAATGGGTCACAGAAGAAATTAAACAAGAAATTCAACAATATCTACAATTCAATGAAAATTCAACCACAACTTATGGGAATTTATGGGATGCGATGAGAGCAGCTCTTAGAGGGAAAATCATAGCCATGAACTCACGCATTAGGAAAACAGAATGGGAACAAAATAAACACCCTAATGTTGCACCTCCGACATCTAGAAAAAGAAAAACAAACTAAACCCAGAAAACAAAGACGGTAAAAAATCATAAAGATTAGGGCAGAAATTAATTCAATTGAGATGAAGAAAACAGTTCAAAGAATCCACAAATAAAAAAGTTGGTTTTTTGAAAGACTAAATAAAGTTGAAAAGCCTCTATCCAACCTCAGCAAAAAGAGGAAAGAAAAAATTCAAACACAAGCAATAAGGAATGAAAACAGTGAAATCACCACAGACCCAGTGGAAATTCAGATTATCAATAGTTACTTCGAGAATCTCTATGCTGACAGAATAGAAGACACAGAAGAAATGGACAGATTCCTCAAAAGGTACAAATTACCAAAACTGAACCAAGAAGATATAGCAACTATCAATAAGCCAATAAGAGCCAATGAAATGCGAAACGTAATAAAAAGCCTACCGACAAAGAAAAGTCCAGGTCCTCATGGATTCACAGCTGAATTCTACAAGAAATTTATAGAAGATATGATCCTTCACTCCTCAGACTCTTCAATGAAATTGAAAAGGAAAAAGTCCTCCGAAAATCATTCCTGGAGGCAAATATAATTCTGATTCCAAAACCAGGGAAAGACACAACTACAAAGGAGAACTACAAGCCAATCTCCCTCATGAACATAGATGAAAAATACTCAATAATATCCTAGCAAATAGAATACATCAGATCATCAAGAAGATCATACACCATGACCAGGTAGGATGCATCCCAGTGATATGAAGATGGTTCAATATTTGAAATATTTATAAATGTAATACATTATATTAATAGACTGAAATCTAAACACCGCATGATTTCACAATTGATACAGAAAAAGCATTTGACAAAGTCTAACACTCATTCATGTTCAAAGTCCTACAGAATATTGGAATAGATGGACTTTATCTTAAATTGATAAAAGCCATCTTTGACAACCCAAAAGCTAATATAATCTTAAATGGGGAAAAACTGAAATCTTTTAATCTTAAATCAGGTTCTCTATCACCTCTCCTATTCAATATAGTTTTGGAATCATTAGCAACAGCCATTAGAAAAGAGGGAGAAATAAAGGGAATAAAAATAGGTAAAGAAGAAAAATTATCACTATTTGCAGATGGCATGATACTTTACTTGGAAGACCCCAAAAGTTCCACCAAGAAGCTACTAGAACTGATACAGAAATTCAGTAGCATAGCAGGATACAAAGTCAATACCAAGTCAATAGCATTCCTTTACACAGATAACAAGCATACTGAAAGGGAAACAATAGAAACAACACCTTTTACAATAGCACCAAGGAAAATGAAATTCCTTGGAATTCACTTAACCAAGGAAGTCAAGGATCTTTTCATGGAAAATTACAACACCCTTACAAAAGAGTTTATAGAGGATCTGAGAAAATGGGCCAAAATGTTGGATGGCCATGCGGCTCTTTTATTTCTCCAATTTTGATCTGTGAATTTAGGTTGCTAACCATCCAGAAGAAAAGCTGATTAGTACCCTGCAGCATATGCTGTTCACTTTGGCCTATCTGACTCAATTGTTTTTAGTTGCTGTTGTACATTTCTATTTGTATTTCTGCTTTTCACTCCTTATACTAGGGAAACTATATGATATTTGCACATGTGTGCCTGGTTTGTTTCACTTACGGATATATGTTCAAGTGGCATCTACTTCAATATAAATGCTTCAAGTTTATCATTCTTAATAGCTGAGTAATACTGGAAGAAATATAGAAGTACCACATGTTTTTCTATTATTCCTCATGGGATGGGCATCTTGGTTGTTCCCAAGATTTGGCTATCACAAATTGTGCTGCTATAAATATAGGTACACATATATCACTATGACATAATGATTTAGATTCCTCTGGGAAAATTCTCAGGAGGGAAATAGCTGGCTTGAATAGGATTTCCAGTCCTACTCTTTTTGAGGAGTCTCCACACTGACCTCCACAATGGTTGTACCAGTCTACATTCCCACCAGCAGTGGAGAAGGGTCCCCTTTTCCCCACAACCTCTCCAACATTCATTGCTGGTTCATTTCCTTATGATAGCCATTCTTTCTGGAGTGAGATTGTATCTCAGTGTTGATTTTATTTCCATTTCACGAATGGATAGTGATGTGAAGCATTTTTTCATATATTTATTCTCTTCTTTAATTTCATCCTCTGAGAAGTGTATGTTCATCTTACTTTTAGGAATAATTTCTCTAGGTCTGGAAAGATATTCCATGCTCCTGGATAGGAAGAACCAACATTGTAAAACTGGCCATAATCCCAAAATTGTTGTTAAGATTTAATGCAATCCATATCAAACTGCCACTAACATACCTCCCAGACCTAGAGAAATTATTCATAAAAAGTATTTGGAACCAGAAAAGACCTAGAATAGCAAAGGCAATCTTGGCCAACAAAGACAAGGCAGGAGGCATCACAATTCCTGACTTGAAATTATACTACAAAGCCATTGTGATAAAATCAACATGGTATTGGCAACAAAATAGACCTGAAGATCAATGAAATCGATTAGAAGATGCAGAGGCATCTACAAACATACTTATCTTCTACAAAGGAACAAAATAAGCCTATTCGAAGAAAGATAGCCTCTTTAACAAATAATGTTGGAAAAACCTGGGTTTCTATATTCCGAAAACTAAAAACTTGACCCAACTCTATCACCATGCACTAAGTTAAAGTCAAATGGATTAAACATTTAAACATTAAACCAAAAACACTAAATTTGTTGGAAGAGAAAGCAAGAGGAAGTCTTGAAGACATAGGGGTAGGTCAAGAGTTCATGAAAAAACATATATTCACACGGGAAACACTTGTAGAATCAACAACTGGGATCAACTCTTCTTAAGGAGTTTCTGCACATCAAAAGAAATTGTCAACGAAGTGAAAAGACAACCCACCAATTTTGAAAATATCCTAACTAATAAGCAATCAGACAGAGGTCTACTGTCTAGAATATAAAGAACTAAGATACAACAGGGCCCTCAAATTTTCTTATAATCCTGTACCTTACTCTGTAGAAAAGTATAAAAATGAGGTATATAATGTGGGGCCATAATAATAATTTGTGCCGAAAAGCGCTATAGTCATCAACTTGTTCAAATAAGTCACTATTATTGTGGAATACTGAACTGTGTTGGATTGTGTCACCAAGTTCAGACACCTATAGTGGTTTGATGACAACAGAGTACCCATCTTTGATAGGTCTGGACAAAAAAAGGGAGATACAAAGGAAGAATACACACTTCTCAGAGGATCAAATTAAAGAAGAGAATAAATATATGAAAAAAATGCTCCACATTGCTAGCCACTCATGAAATGCAAGTTAAAACAATACTGAGTTACCATCTCACTCCAGAAAGAATGGCTATCATAAGGAAATCATCCAACAACGAATGTTAGAGAGGTTGTGGGGAAAAGGGAACCCTTCTCCACTGCTGGTGGGAATGTAGACTGGTACAACCATTGTGGAGGTCAGTGTGGAGACTCCTCAAAAGAGTAAGACTGGAAATCCCATTCAAGCCGGCTATTCCCCTCCTGGGAATTTTCCCAGAGGAACTGAAATCCTCTGGGAAATCCTCTGGATCCTCTGAATATCATATATGTGTACCTATATTTATAGCAGCACAATTTGTGATAGCCAAATCTTGGAAACAACCAAGATGTCCATCACATGAGGAATGGTTGACAAAGATGTTGTATTTCTATATAATGGAGTGTTACTCAGCTATAAAGAGTGATAAACTTGATGTTGAAGTGGATGCCACTTGAACATATATTCCTACGTGAAATAAATCAGACACACATGTGCAGATATCATGTAGTCTCTGTAGTATAAGAAGTAAAAAGAAGAAATACAAACAGAAATATACAGCAACAACTAAAAGAATTTAGTCAGATAGTTAGAGCAAAAGGAATAGCATATGCTGCAGGGAACTAATCAGCTTGTATTCTGGATGGTTACCAACCTAAGTTCACAGATCAAAGAATTGGAGAAATAGAAAAGCTGCAAGGCCAGCCAACTTTTTTGACCCTAGCCTTTCAAGGTCAGTGAAGACTCGGGACATAGGACAACCTGTACTGTAACATCATCAAACTCAGATGTGTTCCCATTTTTCTGATCAAGGAGATTATGGATCCATAGCGGAAGGAGATTGATGATCTATAGTGTGCCTGGGGAGAGTCACATAGAGAGAAAACTTGATCTCAAGGTCTCACAGAGAGCAAACTGGTCAAACATTGGTTGTGACTCATCCACATGGATGACACAGACAAAGGATCTACAGAGTAAGGTACAGGATTATAAGATAAACCCTGAGCAGCCTTGACTGACCTCATCAGAAACAAAAGCTACATTTTGTGGTATATAGGTCTTGCTCTATTTCAGTATTAACCATCCATCAGAAAAGTATAAAAATGAGGTATATAACGTGGGGCCATAATAATAAGTTGCACTGAAAAGCGCTACAGTCATCAACTTCTTCAAATAAGTCACTATTACTGTGGAATGCTGGACTGTGTTGGATTGTGTCACCGAGTTCAGACACCTATAGTGGTTTGATGACAACAGAGTGCCCATCTTTGCTAGGTCTGGACAAAAAAAAGGGGATACAAAGGAAGAACCAAGATGTGTTTGTAATAAGGTACATTACAAAAGGTGTACATTTAGATAACCAAGATGAGAGATATTCAACCATGGTTTTTGTATTACACATTGATTCCTTGATGTAGATGCTTAGATCACAGATATAAGCATAGAGTTGGTCAGAATGAAAATTCTACACATTAACTGCTATTTTTAAAAAACTGATGAAAATTATTAGTACAATCATCTCAGCCATCCTGTGTATATACTTGCATGCTTTCCCTCTTCCTTTTTTCATATCTTTTCTCCTTTCCCTCATCTTCTTTGTTTAGTCTTTATGTTCAGTTTCTTTCCATTTTACTACATATTATACCTATCAGGTTTCATTTTATTCTTTCAGGTTCTTACACTAGGGAGACAATATGATATTTACACATGTGGGTCCTATTTATTCCCTATGAGTATAGGCTCTAATTGCATCCACTTACCTATAAAGCCCTCAAGTTTGTCTTTATAACTGAAGAATATCCCATTGTATAGAAACACCACATTTTTTTTTTTTCATTCATTTCTCAGGTGATGGGCATTTGGGTTTTTTTCCAAGATTTGGCTATAACTGTGCTGCTATAAGCATGGGTGTACATGTATCACTGTGGTATGATGATTTCAGTTCTTTTGGGAAAATACCCAGAGGGGGAGTAGCTGAATTGAATGGGATTTCCAGTCCTAGGTTTTTGTGGAGTCTCCACAATGAATCCCATAGTGGTTGTACCAGTCTACATTTGAACTAACAGTGGAGAAGGGTACCTCTTTCCCTATAGCCTCTCCAGCATTTGTTATTAGCTGATTTCTTTATGAAAGTCATTCTTTCTGGGATGAGATGGTATTTTAATGTTGTTTTAATTTGCATTTCTCAAATGACCAGTGCTGTGGCAGTTTCATTTTTTAAGTAATTCATTTTCTAGTTTGTTACTGAATCCTCCTAGGAAATTTCAACACATAGACAATTCTAGTTATTATGGTGATATCCGTATTTATCTCTCAACCCAGTGTTTTTTTCCACTGTATCAGTTTATCTAGTCACTAACTTAGCATATTAATCAAATATTTTGAATATATCAGGAATTCATGTTGTATGTGACCATCTTTATTGTTGTGCTCTTTAAATCTTGCCCTCTTTCACTATTGTTTCTCATTGTAAACAGATTCATCATTTATTCATTTTCTCATGGTGTCCTTGGATGTATTCCTTGTATGTATTTCTTTAAGACACGTCTGTAAATGATCATTGTATATTCTTAGATTCCTTAAATCATGTCTGTGTCCCTGTCCCATAGTTAATTCTCCAACTCATGTTTCAGTCAGGTCAAATTGATCTTCAACAAGTAGTATAGTGCTTGTCCCCAGATTGAAATATTTTTGTATAAACAGACAAACCACCTGGGACACTTTAAAGAACAATTCACATTTTTATGTGAAGATCTCTGTTGTAATTTAGCTATTAATTCATACAGAAACCAACAAGATGATCTAAAATTACACATTCAGTTATGTTAACTTTTACTTAAAATTCACTCAAATTTCTATCATACTTGGAATCAATCCAAGTTCCTTGCATTGTCAGGGCCAGTATGATTTCCCCTTTGGCTACACTGTAAACTTTGTTGGAACACCTTCTCTTTCACCCAGTACCTAAAGCCACGCCAAACACTCCTCTCTCCCTCCCACCCATCAGCCCACTTTCCACTCCCTCACCTCAATCTTTCCAGTGTTGAGTGTTTGCCCTTTGAATACCCCAGATTCAGTATTACTGAAATTTCCTTGGCCATCACCTCATTACTGATGATTCAATCATTGTTTGCTTCAGTTCTTTTTATAACTTGTTTTTTTTTTTCTATTTGTCTGTTTATTTACAGCTTATGTTCTCTCACCTTTGTGTGGACACACACAGAAACAAAACATAACAAACACACACACACACACTCACTCACTCAGGTACCCTAATCTTTGCTGCATCCACAGGATTTATGACTGTAAGATATGTTCAGTTAACTCAGGAAAAACTTACTAAACAAATGAATACCTTCAGGGACCAGGTAATTTCCAGTAATATTCCTGGTTTAGAAAATTAGCATTGCTTTTTATATTAGCAAATATGAGAATAACATGATTTCTGTGATGACTCAAATTTATTTTTATCATTTGGAGGCTGTCTCCAACTCAGTAGGGGATCTGGGAAGTAAGTGAATTTTCTGTTTTCTTCACTGATTGACATCGAGGACTAATTGCTTGTCACCCTTTTAGTACAGTAAAATTGAGCAAAGATTTTAACTAATGGGAATGAATCTATTGATGTTAGGGTCTGTGCATATCAAACAGAGGCCCCCCCAAATTTCCTAGTCTTGAAACTTAACATTTTTAACTCTCCCATTATTTGGAATTGAAATCAACAGCCTGCGAAACTACAAAGCTTTTACAATACCATGAGAAGTAAGACTTAAAGACTTAAGCCTCTTTACTTTAAGGTATGGATTTATCCTTTCTTTTTCCATTTTTTTCTAGTACTCTAAAGGTATTAACTTGACAAGAGCCACTTATAGCTCATCAATTTCTGTTCTGAACTGTATTAGCAACTGAACAATAGGTTGAAACTCGAAATCTTAATCTTTTAAAATTAGAGACACATATGGAAAGAAGTTGGAATGAAAACACTCTGCCTTTATTTGACATTTTCAGGAACTCAAGAATAAGGAAGATAGCACTCAAATGGAGCTCAGAACTGGTCTTTTGCTTCCATTAGATAAAATAGAGTATAAATTCTCATATGTTGGTGACAATGTTTTAGCGTTTATTTTGATCTGTGAAGGTTAACCTTAGACAAGCTTTTGAAATGTTTGAAGTTATCATGGATCTTGCATTATTGTTTCTCTTTATTTTGACATTGCCAGTTCATTGCATCCAAGGGTCTGATGTTTTAGCTTTACATTTTTTAATCTTTCCTTGGCAGCCTGCTGCGCTCTGTAACTTTGTTTGCTTTTTTCTCTTTCCCCTCCATCAGCAGCCTTTAATTTGTTGAAGAAATTTAACCAAGTAAAATAACTGTAATGCATCACCATATTAGGAAATGTATGCTTTCTCTTTAAAACTGTCCACTAAAAAAGTCACCTTAGTGATCTCAATGGTCAAATTAGTCAAAGACAACAAAAGCATTTTGATATGAATGAACAATAATAGTATAGTAGGAACTGTGGATTTAACAATTTCAGAATCTTACAGAAAGGAAGATCATTAGTTGGTCAATACAATTAACAGACATTCTAACATAATTTGAAATGGGCAGCCTCCAAAGGAGCATGTAATACCAGATTTACTACTTCAGACATGAAAGCATAACGATCTGGTAGCCACGATGAGAAGGGGAGTAAAAGTCAAGTCTTTTTCCTGTTCCTTTTTCACCTATTACCCCTTCATTCTTCTTCAGTGTTAGTGAACTGAAAAGTAAATAAGTCTACTGTAAATTACAGGATGCAATCATGAAGGACAATTGTGAACAATTCTGTCCTGCAGTTGCCAGAGCACAATTTTACGTGCCATGATAAGATGACTGCAGGAGCCAAAATCCATATTGTGCTCACCCTACTGTAGCTGAAAGCTGGTATTTTTGAAAGGACACATTCTTTGGGGAACCTGGTCCACCAGAAAGTCAAGGTGTAAATATGCTGCTTAGAACTCTGGATCCAAAGTTCTTAATAAGTAAAACATTTGCCATGTACTATCCATCCTCTTTAAATTTTGTTACAACACAAGCATAAGTGTTTATGAAATGCTTATATAGAAAGTCTCCTTCAACCAACAGACTTCCTGATAAGTTAAAAAGATATTTTTTTTCACTGTAAGCTATTCTGTTTATGAGTGTTATAAATGGCAGCAATCATCTAAAGATGGTATTGTTAATAATAATAAGGTGTCCTACAGCTGTTCATTGGGAAGTGAAGTGCAGTCTTAGTTCTTTTATTTTTTTAAAGTTTAATTTAAACTTTTTTCAGTGTATGTCTGTAGTTCCTAATGATTCTGCTCATCATGGGCATAGGCATATGTACATAGTACATCTTAATTCACTTCAGTTCCCTGTTTTCTTCCCTCTCCCCACCTCCATTTCTTCATGTCTTTCCCATTTGCAAAAGACCTCTGAATTTTAGAAGCTAACACCAACCTTGTTTTTATTTAGAAAGTGTATAGTCTTCCAGTAAGCCCCTGAAATATATAGTGAGAGGAAGAAGCACGTATAAGAGGTTATAGAAGAACTACTTTGAACTAGAGAAGAATGTGATACATGAGGTAAGTGATCAAATTAAAACTCCATGATTATGGATAAATAGGCAGTGTGAGTATATGCTAACAAATATACAAATGTAGATATATGGCTATATAAATTCATTAGTAAATATATGCCTCTCTCTACTTCTATGTCTTTATGCTCTTTCTACTATTTATAGTGAGTCTTTATAATGACTATTCTTCTCACTTTGTATTTAGGAAAATTGGGCTTAATTAACTTTAGTCAGTACTTAAGCTGTTTATAAAACTCTACTGCTTAGGAATTCTGTATATGATAATTAACTTTATAAGTTTAATAAAATAAATAAATGAATCTGATGCTGAAAAAATAAAACAGCAGAGAATGGAAATGAAATGTTTTATGCACATGTACTAATGTCCTACAGTAAATGTAATCATTATGTACTGCAACATGTACTAATAAAAGTAAAATAATAGTAATAATGATAATAATAATTCTTAGGCTCCAAAACTTAAACCAAAGACTACTTTAAGGCACTAATAATTAGAAAATAATGAAGAACTGGAATAATGGTTCAGAACATAAAATAAGCTCTGCTTAGGATCTTTTCTCTGAAAGGAGGCAAAATAGGACATTGAGACTAAAGCAGGAGCATAATTCCGTGGAACAAAATGAACTCTACTATTTTGAATCTGTGAAGTTTCAATAATTCACTTCTTGTTCTTTTCATTGATCTGAGACACTTCATTAAGGATTTGGGTTTTTTGTACTCTTTTCAAGGACCTGCTATCTGTAATAGTTTGAGCTTTATTTATTCAATGTCAATGTCTTTAATGGTTGACAAACCATTGCTATGAAGGTAAGGTGGAGGAGAGTTGGTACTGGACATTTCTGACTTTGATGATAGCTCTACCAGGGACACCCTGGGAACTCATCCTGATTAAGGGCAAGAACTGCTTTCATCTTTTGCTTCTTCATCCTTCATATGGAACTAGAGATATTTCTTAAGAGTATTATGAGTAGGGGCCTGGGGCTCAGTCAAGTGCAGTTCCTGGCAAGTGCAGTTCCTGAGTTCAATCCCCAGTACCACAAAAAAGTATTATTAGATAAAATATGTAACTTATTTAGCAAAGAGTAGACATTCAGTGATGTAAAGACCTCCAAAAGAGAATGTAACTTCAGTATATTTACTGATAAAGTTGTTTTTAATATGTTGTGTACAGTTTTAGTGCTACATTGAACCTAGCTATTAAAACCTGGTTATTTTGTCATCTTCACAATGTTACAAAGGAAATGTGTACCAAAATTCATGAGGGCTCCAGATATTTCTAGTTACCATTATGTTGTGCAACACTTTTGTAACTTGCTGACTAAGTGGATCTTAACCTTTTAATACTATATATTATTATATATCATTTAATACTATATATCTTTAATGAAAGATATGAGTCAGTGTATACATAGATTACTCTTTACAGTTCTTAATGACAGAAGTCACTCAAAATTGGATTTAAAATGATGTGCAAATATGGGGATCTATTTTCTGTGTACTAATATATACAGTTAGTTAATACTACTTGAAACAGAACTTTTACTTCTTTTGGGCTATGTTTATTATTATTAAAACCTTAAAAATAGGGTTTTAAAAGTGCATTTTCTTTGTCATGGATAGGTAGAACACTAATGGTATACAGATGTTTACTTTTTGCCAATGGCTTGTCTTCTGCCCTGAGAACATGTTTTACTAAGAATTCTAAAAGAATTCTGTTATTTAAGTATCCTTCAGACTCTATCTTCTTTTTCTACTGTGTATCCAAAATTCTGAGAGCATGCTAGAATGACATTTTGAGAACATAAACAGCTGCTAGTTGGACAGCTCATATAGGTTAACAAAGTGTTCAAAACTTAACTGTTTGTACTTAAATAGTTATATTTTGTGATGTAAGGAAACTCCTGAATGACCTAGTCTCAGAAATAAGTGCAGAAATTTCTGTGGACAGGTTAGAGGAACAGACAAATTGTACTGAGCTGTCTAACACCAATACTATCATTATTATTTAATCTTTTATTTATGCATTTATTTGGTGCATGGTCTTGCTACACAGCTCATACTCATAGTGATCCTCCTGTCTCAGGCTCCCAAGGTGGGGCTGGCATGGCATGTGATACAGGGGATCAAATCTGGGTCCTTGCTCTTACCCAGCAGGCACATAGACTGCTGAGTTATCTCCCCAGCCAACAAATATTATTTTCAAGAGCAAAAATTTCTTAACATAGCAGAGGACTGCTCATTAATCCAAAATATGTGCTTTTATCTATTTAACCAAAATTCTAAAGTCCATCTTTCTCTTTGTCTGTCTGTCTGTCTGTCTGTGTGTCTGTCTGTCTGTCTGTCTCTCCCTTTCTCCCTTGTTCCCACCTTCTTCCCCCACGTTTCTTTCTTTGGTACATGGTCTTGCTATGCAGCTCAGACCCATAGTGATTCTTCTGTCTCATCCTCCTCAGCAGTGGGCTTATAGATGTGTGTCACCATGCCCAGTTTCAGTGGCTGGCACATGTGGGGCTCAGGGACTGACACAGCATGTGGTACTGGAGATCAAACTCGGGTACTTGCACTTGTCAGGCAGGCTGTTAGACTGCCAAACTATCTCCCCAGCTCCATGAATTCCAATTTTCAACTTTCATCTTTGTAAAACTTTGTTGGTCAAATTGTTTAAACACTTTTCATGAAAGTAAAGAGGAATAGTGACTGTTGGTAACATCTGTTTTGCAAATTTGGGAGAACTCTCTGTGTGTGTGTGTGTGTGTGTGTGTGTGTGTGTGTGTGTGTGAGACCTCTTTCTAATTGTAAGCATGTTATAAATATTAAGATTTAGCTTCTAACCAATTCTGTGATTACTTATAGTGATGAATGAAAAAATTCTTTCATTCTTAGATAATAAATGTTCTTTTGCAATATGACTACACTACTTCTATGGCCAAAAGTTGAAATCTGTTTCTCTATGACTGAAACCTAGGTTCACCTGAGTAACTTGAATTACTTGGGTAAGCTGAATACTCTTTACCTGGTCCTCAGTAGGACTTTTGGCAAAAATCTTTGTTCATATTTAAAATATGGGAGTGTTCAGGGTAGTATATATATATATATATATATATATATATATATATATATATATATATATATATATATATATATAATGAAACATACAAGTTTTCAAAAACCTGCCTACCTAGCAAATCAAATTGTGTTCCATAGATAGCAATGGCATCATCCCGGAAAATTGTACAAATACAAACTTGGATTACATCCTACAGCTATAAAATCAAAACCTGAGTTTCAGGGCTCTAGAGACAGCTCAATGGCCTAAGTGCCTACCTGGCAAATGCAAGGATTCAGGTTCAATCACCTGTACCACATGCCATGGTGACCCCAGAACCCAGGTGTGCAGTGTCTGCCACCAAAACTGGGAGCGAGATGGCACATGCCTGTAATCCTAGCACTGGGAAGACTGAGACAGGAGGATCACTATGAGACTGAGCTGAGTAGTGAGACCCCGCACCAAATAAATACAAATAGAAATAAATGCATCCGAGTTTTAATGGATTGCTATGTGATTATGATGCATTTTAAATATTGAAAAATAATGGTTTGAGGCTAGCCCGATAGCTTAGCAGACTAAAGCACCTGCTTAGGTAGGCTGACACTGGATTCCTAGTGTGCTGTATTGGCCCTGCTCCCGGGGAGTACTGAGACAGGGCGTGGTGGTGCTGCCCATAATCCCAGGGCTTGGGAGGCTGAAAGCAGGAGGATCACTACAAGTACAATCTGTGTAGTGAGACCTTGTACTAAATACGTAAAAAAGAAAAATAATGGTATAATAACATTTGTGAGTATATAAATTAATTTTCTTTTATTCAGTTGATGGACAGTCTTCTTTAAATTAATGTAAGTCCTGTGATGCTATAGTAGGAAGAAATGAAGAAGAAAAAATGTTTAGTCACAAAGAATTAGTTGCCCATCTTTATTAGCAATCTATGATATTAGTTAATGTCACCATTATCTCTAATGGAATGTGTCATATAGAATGAGGTATGAAGTGGCTAAAATCAAAGCTTTACATGCTTTCATTTTCAGGCCAGCTAACTAAGGCAAAACTAAATGGTGATCATAGTAACTCGTGATGCCTACCTTCCACCCCAGTGAGATACTTTGATATTCTTTGAAACAAAAAGGTGAATGACTCAGACATTCACCCCCTTGCTTCAGTCTAGTGAGAACAAGGAGGCAGTGGTCAAAAGACAGACACGTTTGGTTCCAGAGCTACTTATTATGCCTGTGGAGAGACCACCCTCAAATCATGAAAACATGCCAGGTATGCACAGCGAGCCTTTGGGGACAGACCATTTCATTCTACTGATAAGAGCAAGAGTCTAAGGAAGAGATTATGAGCTTGTCATGATTGGTCATGAGAACTTTAATACAAAGTTGAAACCATTTCAGGAAGAATTTCATGGAATGTTTACCAGAGAAATAGAACACGATAATCAAGAGAAAATCAGCCTGGGTTAGAGTTGGGGAAATCTGAGCATTCTAGTAGGGTTTTGTTATTCTGGGACAAGAGGAATTGAAAGCTGAAGGTAATAACAGCTGCCACTTTATGATTTGAGAATTTAGTTACAGTCATGCTTCTAAAAACTGTGTCCGTATTGCCAGTTCAGTTGTGTCCATAAAGTTGGTGAATGAATTTTCCATCCAGGTAGTTCCACAAGCAGCAATCAGAGTTCTTGACTCACTACTATTTTCCATGAAGAGTCAATATAAGAAAAATAATAGTGTATTTATCCAATCCCTCAGTGATAGAACAAGTATGCTGCACTGAATTTAGAAACAGATCTGCTACAAAATAGAGCTATTTAAATTCCCATTAGTTGATTTACCAACTTCAAAATATCTTCTTAAACTTTCAAATAATGCTTTGAAAAAGCAGTCTGCTTTTGTCTCTCTTTCTTTCTGTCCTGTTTCCTGTTAGTAATATTTTATTTCTCTTAAAAATTAAATGTGGTGACATTTTTATATTACTATTAATTATACAATGTAAGCACTATTCTATCACACTTACTCTTAATATTTTACTCTTAATTCTACAGTTCTCATGTCCAGGCATTATTTGAGGGTTTAGCTTTGATTTCCATCCAGGAATATCTCTATTTTAAGAAGGATTCCTTTGTTTAATCATTTTATATTTTTAATTAAATTAGTACAGTCATATATAATATTACTCCATATTGTGCTAAGTATAAAATGTTTACTTTTTATATTTTGAAGCTAGCAATTGCTGAATAACTGGAATGTATTACTATGTTGTTACATGGGTATAATGGTTCTATTTTTTCTATTAATTTCACCATGTTTTTATGTAATTTTTCTTTACAAATAACCTACATATTGTTTTACATGTTTGTTTTATTTTACTGTTTTAGTCACAAAAGCTAGCACATAGAAAATTAGATTAAATAAGAATGAAAATATTTTGGACTCTTCACATTTTTCTCATGTTAGAAACTTGGGAAAAATAACAGGTATAGTTTCTTTCTCTCTCTCTCTCTCTCTCTCTCTCTCTCTCTCTCTCTCTCTCTTTCTTTTGTATTTAGGACAAAGTCTAGAGGGTCTCACTGCATAGATTGGACTTGTAGTGCTCCTCCTGTTTTCAGCGTCCCAAGTGCTGGGATTACAGGTGTGTGCCACCACACCAGTCTCATTCACCATCTCAATGTGCCCCTGGGTAGGGCCAGCACACAAACCTGGGGATCGAATCCTCGGCCCCTCCATCTGCCTCAGCAAGCGCTTTAATCCACTGAGCTATTTGGCCGGCCCTCAGTAGGTACTGTTTCCTGTTGTGTTTCACCTTTTGAACTGAATGATAATGTTTAACAAATTTATGACATATATTTGACAAACTTATTTAAAAATTAAGTATCTATTCTTTTATTCATGTATGGTATGAATTGTAAAACAAAATTATAACAATAAATGCTGTTAAATTTCCATTTTGCATCCTCCTTTACCATGAAATTTCAGAATAGTACATTCCCTTCATTTTACTCATAGAGGAAAAGTATTCACTATGCTGGTCTGTCCGCACTATGGTATTTGAACCCTACCCATAAAGTGGTGCTGAGTTGGAATCTTGATGTTGGTTACTAATACAGAGTTTCTTGTTTCTCAGCCATTGTCATCTCTAATACAGGAAATTCTTTCTTCACAAACTTCTCTGCCAATGACATTACATTCACTATTACTCTATGCAGCTAACATTGGCGTGGTTAGGGCACCAAAGGGGCATTTTCCCACATTGGTTTACTTAGAGCAGCCTCTTTCCATCCTACTTATAATACAGGCTGCTTGGAGTAGGGCAGCAGCAAAGGTGAGGGTTTACAAGACATTTAAGGAAGTGACCTATGGCTAAATTTTCAAAATAGCGAAAGACATGAAAATACATTCTTTAGATAATTTTCTTCCTAGATCAATGAATTTTGAAAGTATAGCTAATTTACAGTGAAGCTTATTTTTCTTATTAACATGTAGATTTGTGTGTGAGAATCTATCTATCTATCATCTATCTATCTATCTATCATCTATCTATCTATCTATCTATCTATCTATCTATCTATCTATCTATCTGTCTATCTATTTACCTACCTATCTATCTGATCTCCTTAATTTGGCCTAAATAGATCTTTGATCAAATCCTATAGATTTTATGTGAACCCATGAATCTTTATTTATACATAATTTGAAATTTCCACTTAAATACTTCTACTTCCCCAGAGTTATAATAAAAAATGTAAATAATACATTTTTTTAGTGTAAAGGGTCTTTTTTTTTTTTTTTTGTCCTTCAAGCTTTTATTGAAGTGCAGTGATCCGGGATGAATTTTAGATCTTGTTAAAAGCGGCTACATCCATGGACTGCACATAGTCCTTGAAAGCAGTAATCTGCTCTTCTAGCATATCTGTTCCAACTCTATCATCTTCAACCACACACTATATTTGCAGCTTTTTAATTCCATACCCTACCGGAACAAGTTTAGAGGAGCCCCAGACTAAGCCATCTGCTTGAATGCTCCGGACACACTCCTCTAACTTCACCATGTCTGTTTCATCATCCCAAGGTTTCACATCTAGCAAGATGGAAGACTTGGCAATAAGCGCAGGTTTTCTGGCTTTCTTGGATTCATACTGCGCAAGCCGTTCTTCCCTTAACCTCTTTGCTTCTTCACTCTCCTCTTCCTCATCAGAACCGAAGAGGTCGATACCATCATCATCTTTATTGTCCACAGCTCCACTTCCCGTGGTGTCTTCCACACTGGCAGGGCCGTACTTGCCTAAAGCTTTCTTCACTCCTGGCAGGCGGGCCTCTTCCTTTTCGTAAGACTTGATGTGAATGTACCAACGCAGCACATGGCACAGGTGGGCGGACGGGGGCAGGAGACTGCTTCAGACACGGCCACGTCCGCCTGTGAGGGCGCAAACCCCTCGAGGTAGCTCTTGTCGGCCAGGTCATCGTTGAGCACCTGCAGGCCGGCAGGGCTCTTCAGGTCTCTGAAACCCATGGCCTCAGCTGTCTGCGGGCGCTGGGCGGTGGTCGAGTGAAGCGCGCACAAGGCCGGTGCCCAGCGCTGGGAGAAAAAAAGGGCTATGAAGGGTCTTTTTGTTTGTTTGTTTTTTGGCTAGATTTTGTTTGTTACTTTCTAATGGTATTTAATTATATTAAAAGATCTAATTATTTTAAAAGATTACTTTTTAATTTTGTGAAATTTTTTAAGAATTTGACTATGCCACAAGACATTGAAAATGGGTGATACATCTGTTAATTATATAATTCATATTGTATATATTACTAATTATTTCAAGTTCTTTGTTTTATTGAATCTGGATTTTCAGAGTCATGCATTAAAATCAGATTTTGTGTGCCAATTTTTGGAATTATTTTACCAACCACAAATATCACAAATACACACACACACACACACACACACATTTGCATGTTACACTCTTTAATGGATATTGGGTCATGATGTTTTGTTATTGGTAATGGAATTTTTGAGGCAGTCTTTTTCTATTAAAAGTTTTCTGATTTTCTTGGTATGGTTGTGCAAACCTGCAATTCCAGCACTCAGGAAGCTGAGGTAGAGGTGTGTTGGAGTCAGATACCAGCTTTGTTCTGTCTCAAAAAAATCAAAAGAAAAAAAAAAACTTTCTCTCTTAATTCCACTTTGAATGAGATTAGCATGTTTGCAAATAAATTTACTAGCTGGCACTAAATGCTTTTTTCTTATTACATTTTACCTATTGAATTAAATGATAATTTCAATGAATTTAGTACATATTTGTTTATTTAAAATTCAGTATTTTTTTGCAAAACACCAAATCTACATTTACATCCACATATAATAACATAACTTTAAGCTGAAATATATCATAAATAAAATAAGTAATGTCTACTGTTTGACAAGTAATTAAAATAAATCAAACTGGAATGAAATAAATACATAAACAAAAATTCAGCAAATTGTACCTCTATTACATGTTCTGTTGTTTCAAAGGAAAAAAAAATGCAGTTTTACAGGGAAGGGAAGTGCCGCGCGCCTCCCCCAGGCCCGCGGTTGGGGCTGTGGACGCAAGCCACGCGGTGTTGCAGACTCGTGTCCCTTTAGCATGTTGTCCACGGCCGAGTCTATGCGGCGGCTCATGGGTGTAACAGCCACAGAATGTTTTATGAAGAAACTTTCAAAACTAAGTATTTATTCTTATATTGACAGATCTTTTGTACTATTTCAACTATTCCACTCCATTTTCCTTTCTTGTGTGATAACACTGTTTTAAATGAGCAAAACAAAGCATTTTAATATATGAGCATCTCAGTAAAAATATACTTTTTAATTGTTTGTTTTTAAAAATATAATTTAAACTTATGCTTGCTATACTGACGATATTGCTATTGTACTCTCTTTATTATGTCTTCACTTTTCCTTCTATCTTTGCTCCATTTTTACCTTCAGTTTTAGTCTTAATTTTCTTTTCTTACTTCTCATGAGTCTTTTTTTGGCAGAACCAGGGATGGAACTAAGACCCTTGTTCTTGCCAGGGAACACATGAAAATCTTTAATATGTAGCTAGTTTTAAAAAAGAATTAAGATTTGTTTTAAATATTTAATGTTGATAGCTACGAATTAGTTACTATATTCCAATGCTTTTGCATTTTTCTATATTTCCAAGGTGCAATCCTAAAGAAGTGTGACATAACTTAAAGAAACACTCCATTGGCTACTATTTTTTTAAATGCATTTAGTACAGGGTCTACAGGGTCTCACTGCACAGATCAGACTAGTAGTGATCTTCCTGTTTTCAGCCTCCCAAGTTCTGGGATTGCAGGCCCGAGCCACCACAGCTAGTCTCAGCTGCTGTCTAAGCATGCCCTTGGGGAGGACTGGCACGCCATGGGTACTGAACCCAGCTCCCCAGCATATTTACTATTCTAATACTGTAATTTTCAATATTTCTTGGGAGTTAGAGTGAAAACACATATTTTTTCCTAGGCTAAAGATATACCATGAAATAAGTCAAAGTTGAGTGATACAGAAGTTATAATATTACAAAAACACTAAATGTAAATATACATTACTGCATTATAATTTTACAATAATATATGTTTTCAGTTTTAAAGATGGAAAGGGTAATGCTTGGTGGCAACTGTACTCCAAGATCTAATCCAAACTTTCGGAAAATATTTGCAAACACAAGAGATGTCTTTTGCCCTCATGAGGTCTTTCTCTTTGTTGCAGAAGACAAACAACGTGGGGTAACTTACGTGGTGTCACAGTTTATTGCAAGATGACAAATACAGCGGAGAAAAGAGGTAGATCAACACGAACAGGATTTAGAGTGGCAAGTATGAGTGGAGACTTCTTAAATTTTTATTTAGAAAATTTTAAATCTATAAAAATTTGGTATGTAAAGTACATCAATGCTTTAATCTTCACCACACTCCCTTGTCCTTTCTTCTCTGTCTCATTTTCTACCAACAGACAAACAGATGAACACACACACACACACACACACACACACACACACACACACACACACAGAGTTTTCCATCACTTGAGAGTGAATGTCAGATCTTGTGATGCATTTCTACACATTTAGCAGGCTCAGTAACCAACTGTGAGCTCCAGGAGTGCTCTAAGTCTTGCTATTTTAGCATAACCCATACTTTACCCTAGGATTCAACTGTGCCTCGGTGAATCCAAATAAACAGGGCCTAATAACTTCTGTGCTCTATCAACACCTGCATCATCGTTTCATAAGAGAAGTTGTATCCCAAGCAAAACACATGTGAATAAGCAGGGGACCTGACACAGCCGTTCCCCGAAGCTGGTGGAGCTGACCTGCTGCAGGGAATGATTAAAATTGAAAAAAACAAGTGGCCTGCCAGGTTTCAAGCTTTGTAAAAAATGTATTTTGTGTGACTTGTAGACATAGCTCACCTCAAAAATAAGAAATTTTCAAACGGTGTATGTTAATTGAATGCATAAATTATAATGAATCTTTCATGATTTTGTCTTTACCTAAGAAATTGTGAAGTTTTAAAGTTCTTTTTGCTCTTCTCAATGATTTTTAAGTAAAAGAAAACTATAGATATTCTTGAAGTATTGAAGTGAGTGTGTAATATCAAATGCTAATGTATTATTTTCCCAAACAAAAATCAAGAATATTGGACTATGTAGGCAATAAATGAAAATAGGTACATTCCATTCCCATCTTATAATTAGAGTTCTGAGTGTTTGAAAACCCTTAGAAGTCCTGAAATTAATCTTATTTGCTCTACAATTTATCACACTACTTTAAAGCCTTTTAAAAAGGGAATAGATTTACTTATTTCAGCATAGCAAGAAAAAAAAAAGTTACTCTGTATTGCTTCATAGATTATAGTCCTGAGGCCATCGGTGTCAGTATCACCTCGTCAGAACCAGGCGAGGAATGTGTGAGGAATCCAAGACTCGGCAATGCTCCCTGCTGGAGGAATCCAGGGAATTGGTCCTCACTCTAAATAAATGGAATCAGGTGACTGGGGAAACACCAGCCACAAGTAGCACCAAATTAGGGTACACATGTTCGACATGTGAGAGTACCGGGGTGGAAAATTAAAACATACAAACCAACAAGTGGCAAATTAGGTGACCCAACACTGTGCTTGGAGACAAAGACATGGAATAGAAGCAGGTAGGTGGAGACACTCCTAATTGAAAAAAAAAATTCATTTCACATTCTCTGTTTTTTTAATTTTATAATAAACAGAAAAGAACAAAAACAAATAAGAACAAAGACAAAAACAAAGGAACAGAAAACTAAAAAGTTACAGAATTTGAAAATAAGAATAGAAAATTAACAGTGGTTGCTACATTACATATTGTTATCATCAAATTTGTTGCTCAGATTATCAGGTAGGTGCAAGATTGATCAAATAACGGAACATTAACTCTTCCTTTCAATAAACATTAATATTTTCCTTGTCATTTTTATTATTTTTTAAAAACTTATTTTAAAGAGAGTATAAAAATAATCGACAAAACATTAGAAACAACACACATTTAAAAAGCCAGAAAAAAGCATAAATAAGATGAAAGTTATTGAACAGACATTGCTACACTGCACGTTGCTATCTTCAATGTAGTTGCTCAGGCTAAAGGTAAAAGCGGTCAAAGTGAAAATTTTAAACAATAACTGCTACTGAGGGGCTAGAGAGATGGCGCAGTGGAATAAGTGCTTCTCTGCAAAGCACAAGGGCCTGAGTTCAATCCCCGGTTCCACCGAAAGAAAGCAAAACAAAACAAAACAACACAACATTAACTGATAGAAATTAATAGTACAATCTTCTCAGCTATCCTATATACAAACTTACATGATTTTTCCTCTTCTTTTTTTCCCCCATCTTTTCTCCATTCCCTCATTTCAATTGTTTATTCCTTATGTTCAGTTTCTTTCCATGCCACTGTATCTACTGTATCTTTCACATTTAAATATTTTTTCATGTTATCACACTAGGAAAAAAATACAGTGTTTATACATGTGGGTCTGATTTATTTCACTTATGAATAAATACAGCCTCTAGTTGTATCCATTTACCTATAAGTCTCAAGCTTGTCTTCCTTTGTAGATGAGTAAAATACCACATCTTTTTCATCCATTGCTCAGTTAATGAGCATTTGGGTTGTTCCTAAGATTTAGCTATAACAAATTCTGCTGCTATATATGTGGATGCACATACATTACTGTGATATGATGTTGTCCATTCTTCTGGAAAAGTACCCGGATGGGGAATTGCTGCACTGAGTGGAGCTTTTAATTCTAGTCTTTTGAGGAGTCTCCACACTGACTTCCATAGGCTATACCGGTCTACACTCCCACCAACAGTGGAGAAGGGCTCCTTTTTCCCCACTCTCTCCAGCATTTGTTATTAGTTGATTACTTATGATAGCCATTCTTGCTAGAAATGGATTATCAATGTTGTTTTAATTAGCATTTCTTGAATGATCAGTGCTGTGGAATATTTTTTCATGTATTTATTTGCCATTTGTATTTCTTCCTCTGAGAAGTGTGCATTCATCTCAGATGCCTATTTTTAGATTGGCTCTTTGAATTTTTGGGACCTGATTTCTTTTAGTTCTTTATATATATTCTAGATAGAAGTCCTTTTTCTGAGTGACTATTGGTTAAGAATTTTTTCCTAATTTGTTGGTTGTCCTTTCAGTCTGTTTTTTTTTTTTTTTTTAATGTGAAACTTCTCAATAAGATGAAACCCAAGTTGTTGATTCTTTGAAGTATTTCCTGGGCAGTTTGGTTTTTGTTCATGAACTATCTGCCTGTCCCAACTCTTTCAAGATGTCCACCTACTTTCTCTTCCAGTAGATTTAGTATTTCTGTTTTAATGTTTAGATATTTAATTCATTTTGATTTTAGTTTAGTGCACAGTGATAGATCCAGATCTAGTTTTAGTTTTTGGCATGTGGCAAGCACCATTTGATAAAGAAGCTATCTTTCTTCCAGTGAACATGTTTGGCCCCTTTGTCAAAGATAATGTGGCTGAGTGTGTTTGTAGTTGTTTCTTCATCTTTAAGTTTTTTCCATTGATCCTCAGGTCTGTTTTATTGCCAGGACCATGCTGATTTTACTGCTGTAGTTTGTAGCATAATTTCAAGTCAAAGACTTTAATGTTTCCTTCCTTGTCTCTGTTGGCCACATTGCCTTTCATATTCTAGGTCTTCTCAGATTCCAAATGAATTTTAGGAATGATTTCTCTAGATCTGTGAGGCATGCTGATGGTATTTTAATAAGGATTGCATTAAATCCATTTAACAATTTTGGGAGTGTGGCTATTTTCACAATGTTGGTTCTTCCTGTCCAAGAGCAAGGGACATCTTTTCATTTTTCTAAAATCCTCTTCTATCTCTTTTTTGAGTATTTTAATTTTGATTTTATAGATCTTTTACTTCCTTTGTTAGTCTGTACAGGAATGCTGTTTATTTTCTGGTGTTAACTTTCTGTCTTGCCATGATATTGACTATTTCTTAGTCAATAGAATTCAGCTGTCAGGACTTGGGATTTTCTTTAGATAGTTTTTTGATTTTGAGTTTCATTTACTGATACTGAGTTTCAGAGTCTTTATATCACCTTGATTCAGTTTGGTAGTTCATGTGTGCTGGATGCGTACCACATTAATCCATGTAGGAAAGCATTTTCTTTGAGAAAATCAGGATTGGAAAATAGTATTTGTTTTCAAACCCAAATGAAAATTCATAACTTGATTTAGCAAGTGTCTTTATTAGGAGAAGAACCAATCAAAGTGAACCTCATCAAAGCAGGCCCTGATTTACTGTCCCTGAGGCTGTTTTCTCAGCTGAGAACATACAAAGTGAAGATTTGAAGGCTAGATGCAAGGAATGTTCTGGAGGAACCTCAGGATTTAGTAAATAATAAATTTTAAAGGAAAACATGTCTCTAGTAAGTAGTTTATATATTTTCTGTGGGTTGTCTTGCTGGCCATCAGAAGCGGATGACATGGCAGAATGGCTTGACAATGAAGTCTTCTACGGCTTTGGGACCATGCTGTAATATTTCCAAGAAGCCTGGTATTTTCAGAATAACATTTGCTAAAAGCATCCATAGTCTTTGCAAATGTATTGGTAGTTTGAAAACTTCTGACTTGGGTTTCATTACTGTAAAAAAATGCCAAATAAAACTTCTGTTGAGAGAATAAAGCCTCAGCAGGAGGCATATGTGGATCTCAGTATACCAGACATGAAGGTAAGCTGAATTCTACATACCACTAATTGCCCAACATCTGTTTCTTATTTAGTTTCCTAAATCCAGGATTCTTTACCTTAATGTTAAATGCATATTAACTTTGTAAAATAAGCATGAAAAGCAATATTCCCATGTGCACTTTATTTGCAGGGTGAAAACAAACGTAAATGAATAGAAAAAAAAACAATTTAATTTTTTGCATGCAGTGTTAAGAGAATTTCAATATTTATATTTGAATACAAGCATAAATAAATATCTGTATTTATTCAGTTACTGACCTAGTTATTCTCTCTAGCACCATCACAGTCCATCAGAGATGTATAGATCAGAGTGCTTAGAGCAGAACTTCTCAGTGTACAGTCCAAGCAGGTCAGCAACAGAATGAATCCCCAAACATGTTTTCTTGTTTCTTCATTTTCTGGCTCTCATCCAGCATTTATTAAATCAAAATGTGACTAGACGGTGCTTTGGGAAGTATAATTTATAGAATCTTTTCAGCTAATTCTATGTGATAAACCTTGAGTATGTACACTTTGATCCTGAAGCAGAAATTATTTCTTTGTTTTTCTTGTTGAATAAATCCATAGTTTTTGACTTTTATTAAATATATATAACTATATATCTCTATATAGTTATATATTTATATCTATATCTCTATATAAATCTATTTATTCAGGTAGGGCTAGCATGACAAATACCAGAGGTCAGAAGATTAAATAATAAATATTATTTTCTCACAGTTGTATAGGTTAAAAAAATGCAAAGTCAAGAGCAAAAGAAAAGATTAATGAACAGGAAAGTGAGAAATGTTTTCTCTTTTGCTATACTATATTCATGTATGGACCCAAATCTTTAAGGACAAATCTTTGTTTGTCTCTTTGATGAGGTCACATAGTTTATCTTTAAGAACATGTTATAAATGTAGCTCTGAAAGCGCCTACTCTGCAGTCAGGCTATACAGATTTAATTGCAGGTTTTGCGACCTCCAACTTGATAGGTCTTTGGCAAATCACATACCTTATTTGAGTCACTATTTCTTATCCTAAGCAGCAATATGAATACTTGCTTTGTAGGACTGTTTGCATAGTCAATCAGATATTCTTTTAATGAAGAAAAGTGCCCCACATATTATCTATATTCAAATACAGGACATGTTCATCACAGTACTATAATTTCTATTCATATGAAAAATATCCATTAGGCTCATTCTGACATAAAGAACATGCAGCTTATAAGCACAGAAACAGAGAGAACTTAAAAAATGTCATGACTTCATAGTTCACAAGTTTATTGAGATCATAGTTCCTTTGAGTTTTTGTAAAGGGCAGTAAACCATCTTTCCTCTCAGAAGTTACATATGCATTTATTATTCTACTGTGAAGTATTTTTTTGTCATTTGAGATCTATGACCACAGAGAAAAACACAAATGAGAGCATCAAACCTTATGGTGTGGCTTCCTATCCATCCTGACAGCCATGGGACTTGCATCTGAACTTTCTGTTTATGTTACACAGAGCTAACTCCTTTCACAGACTGTTCTGTCTACTGGGGAATCTGTTTTCCTCTTTGTCAAAAACACTGAGCATTGGAAATTAGAGAAAATATCAAATAGTGTTGTAGTATTTTATTTCAAATAAAATAATTGTTCATTGGTTTAATTCGTAGTTATAGACATGGGCCTAGTTTTGGTCTTCTGCATGTGGGAAGCCAGGCTTCTCCAGCACCATTTGTTAAAGAGGCTATCTGTCTTTCAGTGAATGTATTTTACCCCTTTGTCAAAGATAAGGAGGCTGAGTATGTTTGGAGTTGTGTCTGCATCTTCTGTTATGATCAATTGATCCTCAGGTCTATTTTTTCCCCCAATACCTTGCTGGTTTTTATCACAGTACCTTTGTAGTATAATTTCAATTTAGGAATCGTGTTTCCCCCTGACTTGAATTTGCTATTTAGAATTGCTTTTGTTATTCTAGGTCTCTTCCGGTTCCAAATGAATTTTAGAAGAGCTTTCTGAAAATCTGTGAGCTATGATACTGGCATTTTGATTGAGACTGTGTTAAATATGTATAACAATTTTGGGAGCATGGCCATTTTCACAGTGCTGATTCTTCCCAAGACTAAGAAATATCTTTCAATTTTCTGACATTCATTTCAATCTCCTTTTGTAATGTACTGTATGTTTCACTGTTAGGTTGATTCTTAAGTATACTTGAATAGTCTATGCTATACTTTTGAATTTGGATACTAAATTTGTAAACTAGAGTTGAAATTGATCGAAGATGTAAATATTAAATAGAAACACCTAGACTGAAAGGGTTTTATGACAAGGAATGAACAAATAGGATCTTATATGATTATTGTTGTTGTTGTTATTATTATTATTTATTATTATTATTATTATTATTATTATTATTGACAGAACCAGAGATTGAACTCAGGCCCTTGTACTTGATGAGGATCTTACCTTATTTAACAGTTTTTCTGCAACAAAAGAAACAACCAAAGAGGGAAAACACAAACCACACACTGTAAAATTTTAGCTGGTTACCCCTCAGGGAAAGGACTTCTACTTAGACAATACAAAGAACTGAAAAAGTAAGATGCTCCAAATTCAAAGTTCCAATCCCAAAATGGGCATCACCGCAAGGGAAGAAATACAATGGAAAATAAGTACATAAAACGTTTAACATCATTGGTCATTCAAGAAATGCAAACTTAAACATTGAGATTTCATCCCACTCCAGAAAGAATGGCTATCATCAAGAAATCAACTGATGACAAGTGCTGAAGAGGCTATGGGGAAAACATAACCCTTCTCCGCTCTTGGTGGGCTTGTAGACTAGTATAATTACTGTGCAAATCTACTGCTACTTTAAAAAAAAAAACAGGAGTAGAGGTCTCATTCCACTCAGATATTTCCCTTCTGGGTATCTTCGTAGAAAAATAAAAATTATCATACTGCAGTGATATATTTGCACCCATATTCATAGCAGCATAATTTATAATAGTTAAATCTTAGAAATAGCCCAAATGCCCATCAACTCAGAAATGGATAAAAAAGATATTTTTTATATAATGGAGTACTACTCAGCCAAAAAGAAGGATAAATGGAGACACTTATAGATAAATGAATGCAATTTAAGACCATGCTCATAAGTAAAATAAATCAGACCCACATGTGTAAATATCATATTGTCTCAAGTGTGAGCAACTGAAAGAATGAATAAGAGCCAGTGTTTACAACACATACTGTGAATTGGGAAGGAGCTGTTCAGAAGAAAAGAAAAATTGTGATAGGGGAAGGGGAAAGGAAGAAAGGAAAAAAAGATAAATATATTTCTACACAATAGATAAGATAGCTGTACAGCTAGTTTTTATTAGATCACTGAAAAGAAAGATTAGTGCTAATGTTGTTTGGACAAGATTTCATGACTATATCCTGTACTCTCAGTAATTACTATAAAGACAATAATGTGCAATGTATTACTTATTCTAACTCTCCTACTAATATGTTCTGAAACTCCATTTTCTTTTTTTTCTCACTAACTTTCATTTTCCATGCCTCTATTTTTCCTAGAGCACCTCATAGCTGTGAAGTTATTTGTTTTCAGGGTACAGTGGTCTTCCCCCAACCTACCTGTGAAGGTGACATTCCAAGATCCCCAGTGAATGCCTGACAGTACTAAATCCTATAGATAGTATTTTCCTATAAATACTTACACATGAAAAGATACAGTGTATAATTTAGGCACAATAAGAGATTAACAATAATTGCTAAAACAAAATGGAATAACTATAGCAATATATTGTAATAAAGTTTTGAAAATCTGCCTTACAATAACGTTTTATTGTACTTACACTTTTTGTTTAGAGAAGGCATCTTATGACTTGTTTTTTTTTGAAAGTTATACATCCTTTTTTCTCCATAATTTTATTGAAGAACAAATAACAATGAGATAGTTTCAAATCAAATTAGTAGGACAGATTCAATAATTAATACATTGCATACTATTTTCTTAGTGGTTATTTGTTGTACAAGGTGCAGACACGGTATTCTATTTACAAACACTATTAGAGCAGATCCCTCTATTCATTGAATTAAGAGACTATAGCTGTATACCTATCTTTTTGTAAAGTTGATTAATAGTAGAGTTTCAATAATTAATACTTTTTACATTGTTATCTTCCTAGTGGTTATCCATAGTACAAGAAGCAGACAGGATATCCTGCCCAAATATTATTAGTGCAAATCTTTCCTCTCATATGACTCCTTTTTACAATACAATATGTGAATGGTCATCATTAGTCAATTTTTGCTTTGGGATATTATTAAGTAACACAAGGATTACTTGGACATAACATTATGTGCAGTATTGTGACATTGATCTGATAACCAAGAAGGCTAAAGTTCAGGTAACACATACAATGTGTGTACTTTGAACAAAGCTAGACAGAGGGATAACTCATGTCTGAGGAAGAATAGAGAGATATGGTGTGAAAATTCATTCTGTTTTTAAATTTTAAAATCTTTATTTATTTATATGGTACAGGGTCTCACTACTCACTTAGGATTCATAGTGATCCTCCTATTTCAGCCTTCTCAGCACTAGCATTTCAAGTATGTGCCACCATGCCCAGTCTCAGTAGCCAGCACTGCATGCAGTACTGGGATTGAACTTGGGACCCTGTATTTGCTAGGCAGGCATGTAGACCACCAAATGGTCTCCCCAGATCTTCATTCTGTTTTTAAGAATAGTGTGCAGAGCTGGAGAGATAGCTGAGAGGATTAAGTGCCTGCTTAGGCAAGCACAGGGACTAGGACCCCATTCCAGCCACCACAGCCCCAGCCCTGCCCCCAAGGCACACTGACCCATTGAGTCTTGGCATGGTGGCGCAGCCTATAATCCCAGAGCTGGGGAGGCTGACAACAGGAGGATTACCCGAGTCAGAGCTGTGTGATGAGACCCTGTACCAAATACATAAGTTGAAATAAATAAATAGATAAGTAAAAATAAAATGTGTGAACTGTTCTGGAGTTTTTCATTTAGCATTTTCAAACTCTATAGCTAATCATCAAAAACTAAAATAGGGAAAATGACTCTGCAGACAAGGAGGGTATTGTATATTTAATATAATGCTGATCACAGCACTGATGCTTTTATCCCAGAAAAAGAGTAGTAACTCAGACTTTGAAAAGTAACAAAACGTCATATATTTATTTTTAAAACATACTGCAGGTATTGTCTCATTGATGTCTGTATCATTTTTCCTTTGTCAGAATTAATTCAATGAATTTTTACTTGCTCCTGCTTTTCTATTTCCTCTTTTCATGAGTGGCTTTTTGTCAAGTTTGGAAATCATTTAAAGAAGTAGTTTGAGTGGTTAGTTCCAACCTAACCACCCACATTTACATTTCACCATCTAGCACGTATCCTAGATCATTTCCTGTTTCTTGGCTGTTCCCGCCTTGTCTTATTACACACGACGTTTGCTGGAACCACTTCCAGCAGCAGTGCATCCACAGGAGTGCTCCAAGAGGAGACCGTGAGACCATGAGAGCAAAGCCAACAGGGACCTGGAAAGCCAGCTCGTTTCCTGCTTCTGCGTAGCTGGCACCAATTCCTTCTCCTTCCTAACCATTCATCCAAGAGTTCATTTTCACGGCTGGGAGATGTGATTGGAGGATGTGTAAAGAATAACTTCCAAAGAGTCACCCCAAGCAGGGCTTTTAAATTTCCCTTTTTGGATATTTTGGCTCCAAGCCATTTTAGTATTTATTGCTCTAGATCGAGTTTATGCCTGAGTTGTAACAACGTGTGATTGTTTCCATATTTCATTTTTACTATAATATAAGGCAAAAATCCAAGGGGATGAGAAACATCATCTGGCATGTTTAGCCGGGCTGAATGTATGACCCTGAAAGTGCAGGAACACAGAAAGTACCAGCCAACCCAGATCCCGGTTCTCAACAGTTTCTGAGGTGCTGCGCCCACCCTGCGGTGCCGAGGCCCTATTGGCTGCTGATGGGCCATCTGCTCCAGCTCAGAGCGGACGTGATCACACGTGAACCTCAAAGACCTTTTAGAGTGAAGCCTTATTTCAGGCCTGGATCATTAACTTCATGCGGACTCAAAACATTGTGCCTTCTGCCCACTCCAGTTCAGTTTGATAAAGAAATAATTGACACACAACAAGAATGAAATACACACTTAGAGAAATTCCAAGTCCACGGTTTTGCAGGACCAGAGGCACGATAGCATCATCCAGCTTCCACAGTATCATCCAGCGTTCATTGTTTAGCATGCTTTAAATATGTACCTGTATGTATTTTTCAGTATGGCATCTGAATTTACACAGGCTTTTAATTACTTCTCTTCCCAGCAATAAAAAATGAAGAAGTACTTTTTATACTAGCAGACTTAACAGCAGGAAGAGGCATGAATGGAAGTCTTGTCAGAACTGACCTCAAGACAAAAACGAAACAAATGCTGTACTTTAGAAGCCAATGTGATTTCAAGTGGACTCATTGTACTAAGATAAGCCCCAGCAGCTTGTCATTTTGCTGGTACGGACTTACTCGTTCGCTGTTATAGATTTTTAGCATCTGAACTTCAACTCTTAACTTGAAAATTATCTTAGAAAACATTACACGATATTGCTAATCCTGTAGCTGGAAGTGCAGTAAGCACAGGATCCTATAACCATGGACATAAAATGGTCGCATTGGAGGAGAAAGCCTTCTGAAAGCTAGAAGTGCAGAAAAACCAAACTCATCTGCTTCTGTGTTTTGTTAAAATTAGGCTCCGTTCCCAGCTACCTTATGTCAGTAAGGGCTAGGGATGGGCAAGCAGAATGGGGCAGCAGTGGTGGTTACGCCTAACATGCTAAGGAGCATTGGAGGAGTGTCTGATAGTGTTATGATGGATTGTTAAATGGATTAAATATTTATTATCACACTCTATACTGTACATTGATTTATCAGAATCATTATTTTGTTTAATTTTTTTATTGTAAGTCTGTAGAGGTGGAAAATCTGTTAATTTTCTTATAGAGTCATTGATATTGCAGGACAGTATGTAAATATGAACACACAGCACTTTTTAAAATCAAGCTCTTTGAAGAAGAAAACAGCCTCAGAAATGAAGCTCCCGCTCGATATATGATTTATCCAAAGCTGCATTAACTTTGTCCCTATGAAATGTGTGTTTTTATTTCATTAGTTTATATTGTTTCAAATGTATGAATCATTTATGTCAACTTACTATGATTATATTTGAAGTGGCATTTTAATTTCTTTTTTGTATGTTATATATCTTGTTTACTTATTTTTATTGAGAAACAAATATCAATGAGATAATTTCAAAGCTGATTAATAGGGCAGTTTTAATAATTAATACATTATACATTGTTATTTTTTTAGTGGTTTTCCATACTACTAGAAGCAGACAGGATATCTTGTCCAAACACTACTAGTACAAATCTTTCTTCTCATTGAGTTAAGTGAAAGTAGCTGTGTATCTATCCTAACTATTCTGTATATACAAATACAAAATGGTCCTTCCTTTGTACCACTTTTTTTGTTTAGTCCTGTCAGAGATGGGTATTCCATTGGTATCTAAATACTATAGGTGTGTGAATTCAGCAAAACAATCCAGCGCAGTCCAGCAGTCCACAATAGTAGTGGATTATCCGCAGAAGTTGTTGACTTGAGCGCTTCACAGCTCACTATATTAATATGGCTTTACTTTATATACTTATTTTTTATACTTTTCTGCTGGATGGTTAAGACCAAGATAAAGCAAGACCTATATAACAAGAAATGTAACTTTTTTATCTAATAAGGTCAGTCAAGTCCCCTCAGGGTTTATCCTGTAACCCTGTATCACACTTTGTAGATCCTTTGTCAGTGTCAGCCATGTGGATGAGTCACGGCCATTTTGCTCTCTGTGGAAGCCTGTGAGAATGTTTTCTCTCCATGTGACTCTCCTTAGGCACACTATACATCATCAATCACATTCCTCTGTGGCTCCAAAATCCCCTTGATCAGGAAATTTGGGGCATAACTGAGTTCCCTGATGTTACAGTACAGGTTCTCTGATGCCCTTAATCTTCATTGACCTTGAAAGGCTAGGGCCAAAATGTTGGCTGTCCTTGCAGCCCTTCCTTTTCTCCAATTTTTGATCTGCAAATTTAGGTTGCTAACCATCCAGAAGAGAAGCTGATTATTACCCTGAAACATATGGAGCTCAGTTTACCCTCACTGTCTAAATATCAAACATCATAGGCATAGCATGGAACAAGTATTTTTCATCAAGTATTGATATGTGAAAGTTTAAGTTCTTACAGAATATGAAGAAAAAAATAAAAATATAGGAATGAACACTTGCATATATTTACCCAGAAATTTAGAAACCTAATCATATACAGCATTGTAGCAGGACAGTCCTGTGACATTTTTTTCTTATGTCTTTTTTTATTTATTACCTTTATTTAAAGAAAAAAAAACTTTTATTTGAAAGACAGTATAGTAATAATTGGTATGTCATGACAAGAAGTACATATTTAGAAGACCAGAATGACAGGCATTCCAAGCATGACCCTTCTAGTATGGATTGCTACCTTCAGCGCAGTTGCTTGATTCACAGGTATCAGCATGTATAGTTAGTCAGGGTGAGAATCCTACCAATTAACTGCTAGTTTCAAAACCTGCTGATGTTTTTCAGGATCATTGCCTTACCCATCTTGTGCATATATATATATGGTTTTGTCCGTGTTTTGTTTCCCAGCTTTTTGTCCTTATTGTCTAATCCTCAAGTTCTCACCTTCCTTTTAATTACTTATACCTTTCTGTTTGTAATTCTTCTTTTGAGTACTTATACTAGGGAGACTGTACAATATTTACACATGTGGATCTGGCTTATTTCACTTATAAGTGTATCTTCAGGTGGTATCCACTTAAATATGAAAGCTTCAAGTTTGTCATTTTTTATAGCTGAGTAATACTCCACTGTATAAAAACATCACATTTTTTTCAACCATTCCTCATGTGAAGGGCATCTTGGTATTTTTATTTCTAATATTTGAAGTAATCCTTTGGTGTGGGTTTTCTATTTAATATACATCAATAATGAAGAAGGAAATATGACAGTTATCATTCAAGCAAGGCAATAAAATATTTGGGATTTCTTCTTTGTCAACACTATCTTTATGATTTAATTTTAATACTGGAAACAGGATTATATAGCTATGATTTGAGCGTTTTTGAATCAGAAATGTCATGTGTACTGGCCAGAATAATATTACTCTACTGAAGAATATGGAAGCTATTGCAAGACAGTATAACACATATAACTTTATATTTAAAGAATTTTATTTAGGAAAAAATGGTACCAGAGGTTGGGAAGTTAGTTTATATTCAGAACATTTAGGACAAATTATTGCTAATGATTGATTAATGTTTTTGAATTGTGACAGAATGAAAAAGTTAATATAAAAATTAATGAGGGCATATAAAATTACTAACTCCCATAGTGCTTTTTTTCAGATAAAGCATTTGAGGTGAAGTCTTACAGCAAAAATACAAAATTTGTACAAAAGCTACTTATCAAATTTAATTCTTATTTTTGGGTTTGCCTGATTGCATGGCATGTCTTCTGCTTCACCAGTGTTATTTATCTGGTGATGATGATTTAATTAGCATTTTTTCCATCATATGATTTTGCATGTTATAAGCCAGAGATATTTGAATGATCAGAACACAAAATGTTATCTGAAGTTTACTTTACAATTTTCATTTAAAAGTCTGTGATAAGACTAAACCCCAATACCTTTGACCTTTCGTTATATGAAGTCCTTTGATATTTATGAACTAATAGTAAATGGTCTGCAGGCAAGGTCAAAAATAACAAATTAGTTGGCTTAAGTTCTCATTAACTAGCGCTAAACCTGGTATGTTGAATCACGGGGGACTTAGGATACTAAGAGAAAAAAATGAGTAAATCCCTTGTTATGGTTTGTGTATCCATGTCTTCACAAAGCCTCGTGCAGTCACGGGGTGGCTTCTAGAGTTTGTGATTAATTTGTGATACAACGCCGGGATCACGAGTATCAGTGCTATACCCACTATGGGGCAGACAGCCTTAGTGCAATGTAAGGAAGGGAGAGAGGCTGACTCCCTGCCACTGCTCCTCCTTTTTTGCTGTTTTCCTTCACCATGATCTGATGCTCTCTGCCATGTGCTCTTCTGCCAGCTAAGTATGAACTGAATGCTTCGCAAACTGTGCACTGAATGAATTCCTGCTTTAAAAAATATATTTAGTACAGGGTCTATATGTCTCACTACACAGTCCCAACTCAAAGTGATCCTCCTGTTTTCAGCCTCCCAAGTGCTGGGATTGCAGGCTCATGCTACCATGCCGAGTCCTAATTGCTATGTCAGTGCACCCTGGGGGAGGGGCTGATATGGTACATGGGGATCGAACTCAGGTCCCTGCATCTGCCTAAACAGGCACTTAAATCCAATGAGCTGTAATCCCAGTGCTTGGGAGGCTGAAAACAAGAGGATCACTGATCTGATTTATGTAGTGAAACCTTATAGACCCTTACTAAATACATAAAAAAATAAAATAAACAAAAAACAAAACCAAAATCCCAGGATGGTAGGATATGGTTTACTGGTATAGGAATGTAGAAAGCTTTATGAGTATGGCACTTTACATTTTGAATGTGACAGATGAATTTTATGTTTTTCATCTCAGAAATACAATTTAGAACAATGTACCAATCTCATCTTTCCCGAAAGTCATACTTTGGTTGCATAGGGTAACTCATTTACATGGTAAAATCCAGGAAACTTATTTGTATGGGTTCTAGTTATTTATCATGGCATGAAAACAATGCCACAATTTCTTTTACACATAATTTATTTTTTAAAAGAATACAAAATAAATTATTTCACTCTTACAGTGAATTTATTAAAAAGGAAAGAGTTATTGAGTTGAGGAAAGGGACAGGAGAGGGAGGGGTCAAGATATTTACGTACGTAAGCAGGATGGTTTGGACAACTGTACCATGCATTTCTCCTGGTCTACGGAAAGGAGCAGTTAATACTTAACTTGTGTCTTCTCCTTTTTTAAATTGCTTATACTTTTTCTCTTCTTAATTTCTTTATTCTTTTCTTTTTTCTTCCAATTTTAAATGCACATATCTGGTAATATGAATAACTGGTTGGAAGAACACACTATGTTTTACAATAAGTACTGTGAAACTCATATTACTTTGTTCAGTGATAATCGGTATCAATTATAATTTTTTGTTCTAATACAAATTACAAGTAATACAGATTTTCACTTAATAAAGTAATATGAATTTCACAGTATTTGTTGTAATGTTTATTGCTGATTCATGATTGTGAGTTGAGAAACTACCTTTCTACCTGCATGAACTGGATCATTCACATTGCATATACCTACAACGTTCTTAATTCCAGTTAGCGCTGACTGTCCTATAGTGTACTTCTTATTACATTTTACTGGGCAAGGCAAGCCACAAGGCCAACTCATATTTAATAAAATAAAATAAAATATAAAAGAAAATAAATAAAATGGTTCCACTCCTTGGAAACAATTTTTTTTTTCAAAAGCATGAAAGATGGAAGACCACTTTGGCAATACTTGGAAATAATTGACTAAAAAGGGGAGATTGTTAAAGGCAAGACTTGAGCAATGGTTCCCACAGAGTAGGGAAAGAAAATGGAATCCTATTCTGCAATATTGATCCAGTGGCTGAAGTTGCCATATTCAAGGTCTGCACAAGCGGGACATAAGGTATAACATTGGGGAAAAACAGACTCTAAATGCAATACAGCTTTTAGCATAAAATTTATTTCATAATTTCTAGTTGATTATGCTCTTCTTGGCCTTAATTTTCTCATCTATAAATTGAAAGGAATAATAGCTTCTGTCTCACAGAGTTATTCTCCTGAAAATTTAAACAATTAATTTTTGTAAACAGGTCATATTTATTGAACAGTAAATGATTCAAAAAGGATTTGTTAAAAATACATGTACTTTGTGAGTGTAATTTATTGTGAAGTTAGTGAGGAATTTCAATTATAGGTACTACTGAAAATTTAGGCAGGATCTTTCAGTTTCAAGGAACTAATCTATTTCTTGTGGGGACACAGTTGAGGCATACATGAGAGAACATAGAAAAAGAGTTGCTTCTTAGTGGAGGATCGACAGGAGACTGTCAATCTCTGTCTGGGGTTTAAAACCAGCCCCAACTCTTAGAACATGAACTAGAGTACATAGGCAGAACTAGGAGAAAGAAACTCATTTGCATGTGCTCATCTATAAAATGGCCTGGATTTCAGCCATAGCTTTGGAGAGGCAAGGATCCTGAGTTTTCTTCATAGACACCAGGAAATGAAAAATATCTTTTCTGAGTCAGCATACTTCAGATATGCAACAAATTTCAGCTCTAGCAAAAAATATTTGTACACTATTGATCAGTATGAGAACAAAATTCAGCTTTGGTCTGTGAGTCTAGGAGTGGGCTCAGCTCCAGAAACTCAGGTGAGGGATACAAATATAAGGTCTGCAATGGGATAGCTGCTTATCTCAGGGATGGTTATGATGATAAAAGCTGGTTTGTAAATGATTGTCATCATTCCTACCATCGGAGGCAACTTTTTAAAATGTAAAGATGAATTGTCAAATTTCGAAACTAGGGTTGTGCCCTGATGTCATGAGTGGAGGCTGTGGTTAGTGTCTGTCTATGACTAAGTCATACAGGATAGTTTAAACTCAACAGTGTTCAGGGGCAGATTCATAATTTCAGCAATCATTAATGAAGAGGTGGGGAATGTACTGGGTAGAGACAGAACCCTTGAATGTGTGGGCGGGTGCCTCAGTCATGCGTGCTGTGGAAATGTGACAGAAAATCCCATGACAAGCCTTATAATCTCTCCACCCTGGTGGTGAGCAGGGCTTCTGACATGGATGGCTGAAGGCTTGCAGGTGTGTGCTGAGCCCCAGAATAAATTTCGCAGGTGCTGGTGATTGCAGTAAAGGTCTATGTCCCTTTAGAGCCTTTGCTGTCTGAACAAATGGAATGATTCTGGATGCTTCCGCTTGCTACAGGGAAATTTATAAAAAGATAGCATAATTTCATGCTCCCTTGGACAGCTTTTTAAAAGAGATCTGGGCTAAGGAAATTATTCTCCAAAAGACTGCTAAATTTTTAAATGGAAACAAATGTGCTCCTTAATGTAAGTAGCATTAATTTTATTTTAAATTTATGACATGGAGAAGTTACAGCTCTTAGTCACTTTACTTATGCTGTGACACTGGAATATTTTATGGTAAGGGTATCCTCACTGTACTCATTTGAAAAGGATAAATTCTTGGCTGGGGAGATAGCTTGGTGGTCAAAACACCTGCATCGCAAGTGCAAGGATCTGGGTTGGATCCCCAGTACTGCATAGCATCTGGGCAAGCTATGCTGGCTACTAATCCCAGTGCAGGGCAGGCTAGAACAGGAGGATCAGTACAAGTCAGAGCTGCATAATGGGACCCTGTACCAAATAAATAAATAAATAAATAAATAAATAAATAAATAAATAAATAAATAAATAAAATATTTAAAAAGGATATGTTTTAAAATGACAATGTACATGGTATGCATGTTTATGCTA